>JAHKKF010523934.1:0-10695 GCA_019740295.1 Labeo calbasu | reverse complement strand
AATGTACTCACCCCCTTGTCATCCAAGATGTTCATGTCTTTCTTTCTTCATTCGTAAAGAAATTATGTTTTTTGAGGAAAACATTTCAGCATTTTTCTTCATATAATGGATTGCAATGGTGCCCCGATTTTGAACCTCCAAAGTGCAGTTTAAATGCAGCTTCAAACGATCCCAAATGTGGTTATCCCAGCGGAGGAAGAAGTGTCTTATCTAGCGAAACGACTGGTTATTTTCATAGAAGTAATACAGTTTATATACTCTTTAATGTCAAATGCTCGTCTTGTCTTGCTCTCCCTGAACTCTGTGTATTCTGGCTCAAGACAGTTAGGGTGTGTCGAAAAACAAAATCAACTTCAAAATCATCCTATATCGCTGTTTTACATTTTTAACTTCTGCAGCGATGTAGAATGATTTTGAAATGATTTTTGAAGTTGAGGGAGAAAATACAATTGTAGTTTTTCAACATGTGTCTGTTTAACTGATAAACACATAACTAATATAGCTCATTCTGGCCATGTGCCTCTGTATTTCAGCTGTTGTATGTGAGAGAATGGCCTCTGTGCCCTTGAAGAGAGGACTTGCTATGCGCTCATGCATTAATCCACATTCCTCACACTACAAGTTCAAAGTGCACACTTGCTCTGCTGATCATGTTCGGAACAGGCCTGGGATTTAAGGGAGTCTTGAAAGGTTGAAGGCACAAGGCATTACTGAAACCGCCCCCCCCTAATCTGACACCTCCTCATTCTAGACACAAAAACCAAACATTCCCTTTCACTCAGTAGTGTTCAAGGCATAAAAAGGTAGGGGTCAGACCTGTTTTGAAAAAGCTAAATTAATCTGTCTTACTTTTGTTATTCCTTTAACAAATTTTATTTGTCTGCAGGGACACTGGGCTCCCTTTGGTTTCTAAGACTCGCTTAAACACTTTGATATTATCTGGCATGTTTGAGCAGGCATTTTAATAGCTCTCATAGGGTGAGAATGTACTGTAAGTGTGACATGTTAAGGGCCTTTGTTAACAATAAAGATTTACAGTACTAGAGAAGAGGATTATTAGTGTATCTAAAATATCATAAAATGGATTTTTAAATAGAAACCTCAATTATTAATTCATAATTATATTTCACTTTGAAATAATCACATATTGCAGCAAAATATTTCTAAAACATTCTGGAATAAGTGTCACCACCAAAATCCCTAGAAGGCAAAAGAAAGGGTGGTTCTGTTCTCCGACCCCGATGTTAACCTCTGCAAAAATGCACATTAAAGAATCCGAGCTTATGTTTTAAAATATATGTGGACCACGGAAGAAGTTCCCTGTTATTACTGTCAGAGGAACATGCCTTTTATTCCATTCACTTTTATAAAGCTTGCATTCTCCTCTAGGGCCAACAATAACTGTTAACTTTTGGTGCATTGAGCCAGAGGCCGAGTGTGCAGTGCCACGATGACTTGGAAAGTGAACAGGGACACATTTCTGAGGAAGCGTATGAAAGACTTGGGATCTCAGAATTGACTAAAATGCAAAATGACAGTAAATGTTAAGTGCATTGACTGCAAAAAAATGAAAAATGGGTAAAGAGGCATGCTGTGCTGTCATGAGGGATTATTTGTAAAATGATTTTAGGACCCACTGCGCTACCTGTTCGCAAAGCGAAACAAAGGAGCCAAAGAGACCAACATAAAATCAATTTTACACTGGAAACCAGTGTCAAATGCACCTTCAGTCCAGTGGAATTAACAATAAGTAGTGTGAGAGGGTAAGTTTACACAGAGGATCTGAATTCTTTCCAAAGAAGCCGAGTGAAAGAGTCTGAGTGATTGTGGCCAGGGAATTGAGTCAGTCAGACGTGTAGCGCTACTGTAAAACAAGACATGATTGTAATAGCTACCACACTACACTGCCATGCCCTTATGCTGCTGCTAATGATTCCAATTCCTCAGTCGAGCGGTTGCAACTGTGCACGTGTTGACATACTGAAGCATTAGCCAAGACTTCTCCCTCCGGGTATAATGAGCTTGTCAATATCATACACAACACTGAGTACTTTTAGTGCTGTTTAGCTTCACCCACACGGTGCGATCTCAACGAACAAGAGACAGTAAAAATACGAAATACCAAAAGTGATTCCTTGTTGAACATGTAATATTTACAGTGAAAAATCTTTACAGCGAGCACAATCTACAAGCAGGTCAGAGGTGACTGGTGAATGTTAAGGGGACAGTTCATCAAAAAGGTAAAAACTCAGACATTCCAGTCTTATTTTCTTTCTTCAGCAGAACACAAAAGTATTTAAAGTATTTATTGGTTGTTTTAACCCAATGAGGTTAGATGTTATTGGCACATCACCTTATTTGATTTGGGCTTTGTATTAACAAGTTTAACAATGATTTGTTTTATAAATGAAAACCCTTACGTTTTTGGCTTGTTCATTGTTCTAAATGAACGTAATGTTTCAGAATACATTAATTAAATGACTTGAGTTTTGATCTGGATTACTTACTGTATGAACAGCTGAAACTCCATACATTTGAGTTTAGAACACCATGAGAGTGAGTAATGACAGAATATTCATTTTGGGTGAACTATCCCTTTAACAGTGAGTCACACATTCACACAGCAGCAGTCATCATTCACTGTACAATAATAGCAAAAATTGTACCTCACTGATACAACAGAATGTCACCAGGATCTTTCCCTAAAACCCTATGGTTCCTCCTTAAAACTATTAGGTGTAACTAAGGTATAAAGATGTCCCTTTAAGGGTACTGCTTCAGTGACAAAATGTTGTACCCCTACAATTTTTACAATTTTGGTGTTGACACACTGGTTTTGCTCTACTATTAAAGCAAATAAACCATAGTTTCTTTATACAAAAAGTGCAAATGATAAAACCAAAATACATTTTTTGGAATCCTTCGGTGATAAAGAATACCAGCACGAACCCGCTCCTTGTCGCAGCCTATAATACAAGCAGTCTTCTCCTCAAGTCTCTAATTCAAGTAAAGTGCTTCTAGAGCAACAACCATATGGTTAGAGCTTTCAAGTGTTCTCTTTTGAGTTCTTGTTTGCAGTACCTTCTTTAGAAGGCTTGAAACGAAACAAGTTTTTATTCAAACAAGTCCCACGAAGGGAAGCAAATTCTAAAGCCATCACACAAACTCCAGCTTGCCTCGGCCACTGTACTTTCCCCAGCTGACCAATGAAAGAAGTCTTTGGCTGCTAAGGTCAGACTGCTGAATTTTGTCACAGGTCAGGCAGCAGTTCTCGTGGCCTCCTACTGGAACCATACACTCTAAGTCCAATTTGGCCACATGACCCTTGGTAAGGTGTTGGCCGTGAAAGCTGTAATGAAGGCGAGACAGCATTTCTCGCCGCTGTTGTCGCAGTCTGCGGTTTTCGCTGCGAAGCATGCGCAGGGCCAGCATAATGAGGAGGACCAAGATGAGGCCGCCAGCAATGGGTACGGTGATGACCGCAGCACGGAACCATACTTCTTTGGAGGAAGGGATTTCCTGTAGTCGTGCAATCACGTGACGGCTGCCTTCGGTTTGATGTCGCCGTTTGTCTGAATAAAAACAGAGAATGTTTAGGGCCATGTTTTTATGAAGCACCTGAAGAAAAACACTGACATACACTCTTTTAAATTGTATGATATTCTGTGGTACACAAAAGAAGATATTTTGAAGAATGTTTCAACTGTTTTTGTCCATATATTTAAAGTCAGTGGGGTCCAAAACAACACTAGACAACTTTTTTCTAAAATAGTCAGATTTGTAACAACATAAGAGTGCAACTTTTTGGGGTGAACAACCCATTTAAATGAAATGTACTCTGTTTCAAAACCATCCAATCACAGAGGGGAAGTTGTTTCTAAATAATATAAATTTGATGATTAAGTTCCAGTTCAGAACTTGCTTCCCTATGTGCCAAATGCACAGTAATATTATTAGAGATCAGCATGGCTGACAAAGTAAAACAGCAATTGAGATGCAACTGATATTCTGAAAACAATCTTCTTCTTAACTTTTTTAAAAAAAAAAATTCTCTCTTTTCTTTAAACATCTTTTAAAACATCATCTGCAAGGAAACAATGCACACATATCTCAAAATGCCTGAAAACAAAAGCTGTTAATTACTTATTGACAAAGCTGTTTGCAGATAATTCACAGATTATAAATTGATAAACTGCTAGACTGGAAGAATTCAGTAGGTACTTCTATTAACTAGCCAAGTGGGCACAGTTAATGACTGAAATCCAAAACTGGCTGATTTATCTGTCTGTAACTAGCAAAAACTAAAGAATACTCATTCTCGTACCATGAATTTCACTTCCTCTGTATGTGACATCTTGCAGGCCTCTGTAATTGCACATATCCTCATGGCAACACTGAAGTGTGGCAGAACCATGAATGGTATCATAGGTTGACTCTGGATGGCATGTTTTTCCAGAGTTCAACAGAGGGTCGTAGCATCCATGAGATAAAGGAGATTTGGTGCTTTGAGGGTCTAAGGTGCGGGTGAAGCAGGCATTCAGCTCCGATTTGCACATGTATCCGGTGGCCACACAGTGGGGTGCATCGCAATAACACCGTATTTCTCCTGTTACATGAAAAGAGAAATTACTCATATTGATAGAATGAACTTCAACTGAAAATTTAAAAGAACGTAAAAATAAAGCCTTTGAAATAAGCCTGTTTAAAACCTAGTTCCCACATGGACAAAATCGTCATATGATCCTATGTTTTCAATTTGGCTTTAAGACTATGGGTTTTTGTAGATGCTGCTCCAGATAATTGCTCTGACAGAACAATACAACATTTAGTATTGATATTTATGTCGCACACCCAGCATAAAGGGATAATAAGTGATAATTAAGTGTTCAGAAACCTTAGGTCAACCTTTACATAAGCTTTCTTGTTACAGTGTAATAACTGCGTAACAGTGTGTAATTATTAATACGCGCATTTAGCTTTATAAACACTTATTTGATTTTATTACAAATGTAATTAATTGTAGTTCAACTGAATCATAAATATATCAATTTGGAGATGACCATATAAACAATTATTCACTCACCTTTAGTGAGGAGAACAGCCATCGCGCACAGCTCGAGCTGAAGCCAAATGGAAACGAGACTGCTGTTCCGCTGCATTGGACAAAAACACTTTCTCTGCCTCTCAGATTCGCATCGATACGGACTTTATAGCCAAAAACACCGTATTACTGTCCCCAATGTGTTCCAGTTTGCTTCGTTCAAAACTTTTCTTAACATTTTTGGATAGAAATAATCACTTCGTGGTTCAGTCCTCGCTGCTCTTCAAGACTTCCAGATAAAATCATATGTGCGCAGAAAAGCCGACGTGCAGTTGTTTGAATAAAGATTAAAAACCCATGTTAGATATAATCCATTTTGGTTTTAATTCGAATGCGTGATTCTCGGACTTCACAACTGTTCAAATGGCTAATCTCCTGTATATACTCCGCCTGAGTGCTCTTAAATGTTGAAGACTTGAGAATGAGAGCAGCTCCTCCTATAAGAGTCATCGAGCCGCTGGGACTGTTCATTCACACGCGTGTGAGTTGTGACTGTTGCCTCCCCGTGTGCCCATGCACAGCTAATACAGCTTACCCTCGTTCTGTAGAGAAAGCATGGCTTGACTTGTAACTAACAGTGACCCCTGTGTGTAAAAATTCCAATTGCCAATTGTTGAATAATTTCTTATTTTCTTTTCATCTGATGAAAACCAGTATATATGTCACAGCGAGCCTTATTACCCTATCACAGTTAAACAGGCGCACACGTTTAAATGCATGAATTACTTTAAAACATTAGGATATGTAGGGTAGAGTGCGGGAAAATTGTGTGTCATTTTTTTTCTGTGAAACAAAAGTTAAATGCGTTCAGAAAAGTTATTTATTAAATGTGTACCATAGGTGGGGTAAAATGCCGACAAAGCTATTTGCTTTAAACTTTTACAGCAAAATCACAGTACAGGCAGTTTTAGCTTAAATTAATATATATATATATATATATATATATATATAGCCTAATTGAAACATTTTGTTAGCTAATGCTAATTGGCTAGCTAACTAGCTACCTGCTGAAAACAACAGCTAGAACCAGCTGGTTGGCTGGTCGTAGTTTGTTTAAGCCAGAAGTAGCTGGTTTTAGCTGGTCGTTCCAGCTGGTCTCCCTGCCTGACCAGCTAAAGAAGTGACCATAACCCCTCTAAAACCAGCCTGCTGACCAGCTATGACCTAAGACCAGGCTGGATGACCAGCTAAAACCAGCCAACCAGCCTAGGCTGGTTTTAGCTGTTTTTTTTTTTGTTTTGTTTTTGTTTTTTTCAGCAGGGTGATGCTAACTTAACGTTTTTTTTTATATGTATATAAAATTCAAATATTTTTATTCAGCCAACTAGTTAGAATTCATTTAATGGAAAAACAAGGATTTGGTGTTCAAAACAGAATAACTACATTAATTGTCCAATGCTCCCTAGGGCCACTGACAATGTTTGAGAAAAAAATTAGGTCATTCTGAAAATATAATTTTATTTTTATTTAATAACATACTCCCTGTCTACAGACCTTATTGTTCTCGTATCATATATAACTTTAATGTTCTACAAAAACAACAAGATTTAAAACATGTTTTTTTCTTACTGCTGAAAATGAGATAATTTACTGTGAAATCCTTTTTATCTTCGCTGCATCGCTAGTCTAAGTTTCATGGTTTCAAGTATCTTAATTTCATCTTGTGGTTATTTTGGGAATAACAGTAGGGGGGTGTTTCCTCCAATTCTATCCTAAACATATGCATGGTTTATTTATGCATTGTTTTCCATAAGACAAAGTAACAATTTACCCCAGATATCCTCTTAATGCATCTTTTGTTACCTTCATAAGTGTAATCAAAAAACGCAAATGTTTACACCTTTGTAACAGTATTAGTAGGAGTGCATCTATTGCGTGAAACAGCTTATTTAGCGCACTCAAAAAATAAAATAAAACATAAATAGAAGCAGTATTTTCACCTTCTTTTGTTAAAATGAACATTTTGGAATTTCTGCAAGCATTTACACTTATGAATATAACTGTATATATAATTGATGTATTATATGGTTATTACTTACAAAACAGATACTACATTTTAAAAGGTTATTATTTTTACTTTTATGCCTAGGATTCCGAACAGAAAAATCAAATTCAGATCAGATTTCAAGTGCACATGAAACATTGTTCCACAGGAGGGGAAACATGGACAAAATGTGTTTTGAGTTCTTTTAGTTCATGATTGCATGCAACCTTTTTAAACCAACCAATGCACAAAAGAGAAAGCAAACATGTACCAAAACATAATGTGGTAATTGTTTATTTCCTGTAGCTTTTAGAAACCATATACAAAGCAACATACCCATCT
Organism: Labeo calbasu; assembly: GCA_019740295.1. Lineage (NCBI taxonomy): Eukaryota > Metazoa > Chordata > Actinopteri > Cypriniformes > Cyprinidae > Labeo > Labeo calbasu. Next base: position 3,268 of record JAHKKF010523934.1, on the reverse strand, counting down.
CTATTCTGAAAGTGAACTCCATTTACAGCCTATAGCGTTAAAATTGGTCTAAGTTCAAACCCTGCATCAGAGGGCAGAGAAGACAGAAAGAACAATGGAGCAAAACTATGAATGACATTGCAAACATCAAAGAGGAATCACCAGTTTTGCCTTTTTTCACATCCTTGTCAAATACAAAATGACAAGTTGACTAAATGCTTACAGTTTTTTTTTTCTATAGACTGGTTGATATTTTATGTAAAAGATGAGGAAAAATGTGATCTGATCCTATACGCCTCCATTCTCATCCCCCAGTAGGTCACCTTGGACAGTCCTCATGGTCCTCTTTTGTCTGTGAAGGATGCCTTTTTAATGTGCAACCAGAGCTCATGTACAAAATATGGAGTCCTCTCATTGCATCCTCCTAATTTGGGCAATATGGGAATGACTAAACTCAATTCTATGAGTAAAGAACAACTGAGCAAATACAAACAAATCAAAACAACATTAATACAAAAAGAGTCAAACAGTGCTGGGGTGCAGCATGAAAAGTAATCTCTGTTAGATGTGTAACAGCACTGCAAAGAACAAGAAACATCGAAGGCAGATAGTGACAACCCTTACATCAGGGTCAGAAACTCAGAAAATGTGCGTCTACCGCTTCGGCAAAAGCTTTTAAGTGCCACGTCACCAATTCACAAATCTTTAGCACCCATTTGTTTTTTCTGAATTAAGGAAGATCACTTATGCGTCCTACATAAACCTTCTGAGGGGTCAGAGAATCATGCCTAACTTTTGAGAATGAGTGCTCAGAAGTATATTGGGTTTATTTTAGTTGGTCACTTTGATAAATGCCAGCGCAGCTGGAAGCGTCTTTGTGCACAGATAGCCCTTCTGACATCATTCATGATCACTGTCAGTCACTGGAGGACAAGGGGATATTAAGCTTCCAGTGTGACAGTGAACTTTATGATCCGTTAACACAGGCATAACCCTGAAAAAACAGCACATGAATCAGCAGATCCACTGCATGATTCCTCAAAGGTTAGTCTGGGTTGGAGAGCGCTCTCTGAATCTCTCTCTAGTCACCTGTGGATCTGAGAATAAGAAGCGATGTACATCAAAGGATAGTGAAATTAATCTATGATCTCAGGGCCTTGTGTTGCCTTGATAAGCACTTTTGTAAGCTTCCTTTCTCTCGGTCCCACTACAGGCATTGCAGCCTACAGTTCGACTGCGAAACTGAGAGCTCGGGCTGAGAGCGGGGGTCCAAACAACCAAGGGCTGGACGTGTTTGGAGAAAGACTGCCATGAGCTCTACAGCCACCTCTCAAACCATGAATGAATTCTGATTCTTCAGTTTGTCAAGTTCTTTGATTTGCTGTCTCAGAAACAGAATCCTGCATGAAAAGAAGAAGAAGAAAAAAAGGATTGATAAAATGTTAAAATTAAACATTTAATTATGCATATTTGATCATTTCATCTAAATCAAGGTTGCAAACCTTTGCTCTCTCAATGTGGCCTGGATTTCACATACTCTCACTAAAGAGCGAAGGTTCTTAAGTTCGGTGCAGATCTCCGACATGTAGAGGGTTCCCATATTGTGGATATCCTCACGTAACCGTGACACCTAGGCGACAGAAATTTAAGATGAAGAGAAAGAAAAAATTCGAAGGTTGGAAAATTGATGTCTGATCTTTAGAAGATCGATGAACAGTTGAAGAGACAAAAGGCTTGCTCATACCTGCTTCTCCACATGTTCTGCAGGCCAGCCTTGAACATGCTTGATGAGATTTTCATCAAAGTGCAATGCTAGAGAAGGAGTGAAAGTGCTTTGGGTTCGAGAGGTGCTGCCTGAGGCGGGAATGTTGATACCCGCACTGCCATTGGAGCCCGACAAGCCCTCTTGACTGCTATAATATAAAAAGCAAAACATTCATTATTCATTAAAATAAATACATTGAATTTTAAAATAGAACTATACTACTACTACTACTACTACTACTACTAATAATAATAATAATAACAACAACAACAACAACAATAAACATATGCTTATAATAATAAATATGTGACCCTGGGCCACAAAACCAGTCATAAGTAGCACAGGCACATTTGTAGCAATAGCCAACAATAAAATATATGGGTCAAAATGATTGATTTTTCTGAAGATCATGCTCCATATCAAAACTTAATTTTTGATTAGTAATATGCATTGTTAAGAATTCATTTGAACTACTTTAAATCAATATTTAGATTTTTTTTGAACCCTCGGATTCCAGATTTTCAAACAGTTGTATCTCGGCCAAATATTGTCCTATCCTAGCAAACCATTCATGATGTATAAATCTAAAATAAAAAAAAAAACGAATCATTATGACTGTTTTGTGGTCACATATATTAAAGGGATAGTCTACCCAACAATGAAAATCCTGTCACTATATATATATATATATATATATATTCACACTTATTTTGAATTAAAATTCTAATCAAAGTCAAAGAGAACTGAATGTGTTTTTGGTTGCATTTCAACACTGAACAGGTAGATGGTGCTGTAGGACAATATCTGATAGGATGCTTTTACATTACCAACAGACAAAAAAAGAAATTCCTACTGAGAGATCCATACATTTGCCTGTTAAGACGGGGATCACTGAATTCCAGAGGTTTGTCAGAGTTGACGGACTGCTGGGATGTTGATCCTTGTCTCTGAATTGATGCACTGACCTGAAATTGAAGAACAGTTTGAATATGAACAGAAATGTCAATTAAATAATGGCAAAACTACCTAAATCAGTACAACGTTCTAAAGTGTGTTGGGACATAATGCATACAAAATGGTTCCAAAAAGTATTTGGACACTTAAGCCACACTTACATGTATGAATATCATTGCAACTAAATAACCAAACCAGCGTAACATTTATTTAACCCTTGTGCGACCTTTTGGACATTTTTGTCTTTTTCAGTTTTGTTTTGTTTATCATTTTGCCTGTGTTATTGCCAGGTGCAAAAATGTTGGCACAGGTGTGTAATTTTATTGGAATTTTACTATTTCACCCCCATTTCCTTTAATAAATCTATTTTGCACTAGGTAAAAAAACAAAAAAACAAAAAACAGGTTCTCTCAGGACCTCAGGACAAAATGTCCTAATTGAAACTGATTAAAACTGCTATTTTTAAATCACAGAGCCATTTAACTGTAAAATGATGCATTTTGTGTTAACAAACAAACTCTCCCAAACAAAATCTTACTGAAATCTGACTTTTTTTTGTTTTGTTTTTTT
>JAHKKF010523932.1:1387-13984 GCA_019740295.1 Labeo calbasu | reverse complement strand
TTGTTTATTATTTGATCCACTCCTTTCTGCTGTTGTATGGGAATGACAGCTGAGATTAAATAAATAAATAAACAAATAAATGTATGTTTGATAATTTTAATAAAATACATTTCCTTATACATAGTTTTAATATAAATATATATTTTTCTGTTTTATGATTTTTTTTAATATATATAACTTTTTGTAAACATGAACTATATTTTTATATATTTTTGAATCACATTAAACACACACCCATTTATTTATTTATTTTCTACATTTTCTAACATATACAAATATACACATGAATAAAAAATATTTGATCATTTTTATAATATACTTTTTTAATACAATATCATTCTAACACATACTATTTTATATCTAGAATATAGAACAAAATATACACAAATAAATAAATAAATAAATAAATAAATGTTTGATTATTTAAAAGTAATTAAATAAATAAATAGAACATTTTGTAGGTTTTTTTGTTTTGTTTTAGTAGTTTATATAGTCTTATACAGTTAATATATCAATGAGTTTTTGTATTTGTTTATTATTTGATCCACTCCTTTCTGCTGTTGTATGGGAATGACAGCTGAGATTAAATAAATAAATAAACAAATAAATTATTATTTATTTATTTATTTATTTATTTATTTATTTTCTACATTTTCTAACATATACAAATATACACATGAATAAAAAATATTTTATCATTTTTATAATATAATTTTTTATAATACAATATAATTCTAACACATACTACTTTACATCTAACATATAGAACATATACAAATATGCACATAAATAAATAAATAAATGTTCGATTATTTACAAATAAATAAATAAATAAATAAATGAAACTAAAGTAAATTTTGTAGGATTTTTACAAATTGTTAGTAGTTTATATAGTCTCATACATTTAATACATAGGTTTGTTTTTGTATTTATTATTTGATCCACTCCTGTCTGCTGTTGTATGGGAATGACAGCTGAAAAATAAATAAATAAATAAATAAATAAATAAATAAATTTGTTTGATAATTTTAATAATATAACTTTACATATACATATTTTAATATAAATATATATTTTCTGTTTTATGATTTTTATAATATATAAAAATTGTGTATGTGTGTGTATGTATATATATATATATATATATATATATATATATACATATATACATACACACACACACACACATATACTGCCATGAGTCCAATTTCATACAATTGTCTCTATTTTTAAATAACATAACTTATAATAATAATAAATATTTAAGGAACATAAATTAATACAAATATGAAAAGGTTTTAAAATGAACATTAGCAAATTTAACTAAACAATTGCCACGCATCTTCCAAATAATTCTCAAAGAAGCTAACGCTGCCATTCTTCAGGGAAATTAATTAAGTAAACAAGCCAGTAAATAAAAGGACAATGAAATACTTAAAGAGCGTTGAGTGGTTTTCATCTTTTCATGTAAATATTTTAGTTAGTTTAATAATAAATGGCATAAGGTGGGATTATTCAGACGCAGACACCTGTCAGTCGTGTCCAGACAGCAGTCGAGTGCAGAAAGAAGCTGCTACTCAGTTCAACTGACTCTTACTTTTTACTTTAGTATCGATTTTGAGAAAAGTGTCCATACATGTTTTCCTCTCTAGGCTGAGCTGAACAATATTTGCTGCCTGTCAGGTACGTGGCCTAAAACCTTCATTCAGAAAACTCAGCCGAAGGCAGTGGGCTTTTTATACCAGAGATTCCTCGCATCCCGCCGCTCGACAACACATACGCTCACAAAAACACAAGGGCAAGCCGAGCACAAGAGCGTGCAGCTCGTGACATCACGCGGCCAGCTTTGACAACAGAAGCGGGGTCACGAGGGACCCACGGAGAACGGGTTCGCCCAGGAAGATGGCGAAGTACACGAGGAGAGGCCCCGCGGCGTCCCGCAGGACTCAGTGTTCCTCCTGAACTCTCCGTGACCTCCCGTTCCCCTGCCTCCCGGCGGCCCCACCGGACACCGGCTTCCAGACACGGCAAGCTTCACCAAATTAATTCCTCTGGTACTACATCAGCGGTGGAGGGAAAATAACATAATCATCCACCCGCCCCATATCCAGGCAACCGGCACACGAAAGTGTGCCAAGTCAGTTTGGTTGACAGATTGCACGTTACAATACAGCGTTCATGGCTAATCACCTAGACGGCTGATACATGCACAAACACTCTCCGCAATTATCCAGTTCATGTGCTCACTTCATTCCAGACTTCAGAACAGATGATGTTTAGAGGATTCACCACGGGGAAGATCTCTTTCTGACTCTCTACTGGTGATATATCAGCTGATATTTAGCCATTTTCAGATTAACTGGCATTCATAATGGAGACATTTGGTTGATTAACAGGGTTAACTCTCTCTTGTGTCAGCAGCATCAATGCATAAACACAAAACTCAAACTCAAAACCCAAAAATGTTTTTTTTGTGACTTCAATAAATGTGTTCATTTTAAAGTAGAGTAACAGAATTGCAAAAGTACTGCTTCACTTTTTACATCTCAAATGATTAAACAATGTTCAATTTTTGTTCAATTCATATTTCACGCTTCACTTTTGAAATAAATTCCAGAATATTTACACAACTCATATTCAGTGTTTTATTTTTTAAACATCTGCACAATTTTGCGCAATGCTTTTTTTATACGCTTCACTTTTTAAATTACACAGTATTTACTCTATTAAAATTACTTAATTAATATTTTTTATATATATATATATTTGCATATTATGTGCAAATATACACTTGACTTTTTAAATCAACAAATGCATATTTGCTCCTTTTATATTCAATATTTATTTATTTATTTTTATTTACAATTCTTGCACACTTTATATTATACACTTCATTTTTTATTCACTACTTAATTTTTAAATATTTGCAATTTGGCACAATTCATTATCCACGTCATTTTCTAAATGCACAAATGACTTAATACTTATTAAATCTATACTTAAGATTTTATTTTGTAAATATTTGCATTTTAAAAGCAGTTGTGTTAAATGCTTTACTTTTCAACTGAAGAAGTTACACAGTTTACTCCATTCATATTTGTCATTTCATTTTTTAGATATATAGAATTTGGCACAATTCATTATATGCTTCCCTTTTGTAATTGAACAAATTGCATGATATTTACTCAATTCATATTCAGTATTTAATTTTTTCAATATTTGCAATTTTTAAATAATTACATTATACGATATAAATTACGCAACATATACTCAACTCATTTTTTAAAAAATATTTGCACATTTTTGCACAATTCTGTTATACGCTTCACTTTTTAAAAATTACACAATATTTACTTAATTTTTTGAGTAATTCTGTTATACACTTGACTTTTTACATGAACAAATTATATTATATATGTACTATAAATTGACACAATATGTACTAAAAATTTATTATTTTAATTAAAAATTAATATTTCTTTGTTCAATATTTGCACATTTTTGTGCAATTCTGTTATATGCTTTACTTTCAAGTGACCAAATTATACAATATTTGCTCAATTCATATTCAGTCTATGATTTTTAAATGTCTACATATGTCTATATATATATATATATATATATATATATTCCCCAAAAATAAGAAATCTACAACAGACCACACCATGCAGAATAATGTGTCTTGACTTGACCTTACCTTTCCAGTGTGATGGATGAATCAGAATGAATCAGAAGAACAGATCAATCAAAACCAATATTTGTTGGACTGTGAATAATATCAATATTGGCTGTTGAAATATCTGATCGGTCAACCATTATCTTTCACTGCTGGATGCAAGCATCATCTTAAAGCGATAGCCGAGCACAGCACTTCTGCCGAACATTATGAAGGTGCCAGAAATCTGTGCCATTCCCCTCTCTCACTCACTCACTCACTCACTCACTCACGGATTTGACTTCCAGGAACGCTGCTAGCGTGTTACTGTCATAATTCCACTCAGAAAAAAGCATGTTTAAGCAGTTTAAGAGAGAAAGGTGTTTTCCCTTAAACCAGCCTTCAGAGTCATTTTACTCTATAAGCCTATTTAGAAACGGCATTTGATGCTGAGGGGACAATGTTTCGCTTGATATTAGGAGAGAAACTCCTTATATCAGAAGCTGGGAAGTGCTTGTTGCTTAGCAAGCTGGGAAATGCTGGGAAGAGCTCATTTCTTGGGTCATCTGAGGACACCAGAACAGCCTTTAGTCAGTAAGTATCACTATTTAAATTTCTTGTGCATTTACCTTGATCAACAACCGGCTACACAGTGTACGGGTTGTATTTGCATCCCTCAGAGTCTCATTTTCATTAGCATCGAATTAAATATGCTGCAAAAGTCAATACAGGCTTCACTAGAGTCAGAGGAACTGGCGCTCTTGAGGGAAAAGAAACAGACAATAACATGTTCGTCACAATGTATCACATTGTTTCTGCCAAAGCTGGCTACATCACTCAATAGAGCAGATCAACAGCTCGACCAATGGCGTGAGTTTAGGGCGGGGCTATCTGTTCATCTGACCAATGGCAGATGAGGAGTGCGTTTAGAATGCCGAAAAGACACTTTCTCTGTTTATGCTTTTCTAAATCTAGCTTAAAGGGATGGTTAACTCAAAAATGAAAAGTTGCTGATAATTTACTCATCCTTAGGCATCTAAGATCCTTTTTTCTTCCGTTTGATGTGGATTACAGGTAATAATGCTGTAAATAATGTTCAGTTTCTTGCACAGACCGATCATTTCACTTCATAAGACCTCAATATATCATCACGAGCCTTTGGTATTAATTTTGTGTTTTTGAATATGCTTTTTTATTCTCAAAGTGATGGCAGCCGCTGACTTGCACGCATTCTATGAATCACCAATGACCACAGTTTCAGCTTTTTTACTGTTCTGCAATTTATTTCTGTGATGCAAAGCTGAATTTTCAGCATCATTACTCCAGTCTTCAGTCTCAAATAATCCTTCAGAAATCATTTTAATTTGCTGATTTGTTGATAAAATTTCTTATTTTTAATGCTGAAAACAGTTGTGCTGCAAAAGTTTGGGGTGAAAAGAAAGAAAGAAATATTTATTAAAATGAAAATAATACAAAAAAATATATCTTTTATTTTTCATTCATTCATTCATTCATTCATTCATTCATTTATTTATTTATTTATTTATTTATTTATATTTTATTTTTCATTTTCTATTTTAATTTTAAGAAAGAAAGAAAAAATAAAGAAAAGAAAAGAAAAGAAAAGAAAATGAAAATTAAAAATAAATTAAAAATAAATTAAAAAATAAATAATAATAAAAATAAATAAATAAATGAAAATTAAAAAGAAAATGAAAAAAAAAAAAAAAAACATTTTAGCAAGAATGCAAGTGACACTTAAGACTGCTGAAAATTCAGCTTTCCACCACAGTAATTTGTTTACCCAAGGTAAAATAAATAAATAAATAAATAAATAAATAAAATAATAAAAAATAAGTCATTACATCTTGGATGGCCCGAGGACGAATAAATAAACAGCAAATTTTCATTTTTGGATGACCTATCCCTTTAAAAGGTATTGCAGCATATTTAACAAATAACTGAAAATAGTTGTGCTGTTTATTTTCAATTTATTTTTTAAATAATAATTTAGCAGAACCTGGAAAACACTTTTTTGGGGGGATTTGATAAATAGAAAATTTAATGGAACATTATAAATGCCTTTACTGTCAGTTTTGAATCATTTAATGCATCCTTACTGAATAAAAGTATTCATTTCCTTTTTCCAAAAAAAAAAAAAAAAAAAAAAATACAGACCCCAAACTTTTGAACGGTAGTATAAATAATATCTTTTAATTATAAAAATAAAAAAGAGAGAAATGCACATAGTAGATAGATTTAAAGACAAAATTAGGAATCAAAAACTCTCATTTTAATGGGTAAATATACTGGTCTCTGCTGCTTTTCTCCTCTCTATGTGCATTGTATAGTAATAGATTGGCAGAAGCAATACAACACCATAGAACTAACAACAGCCATGTGACATTTAATGTAAATGTCAAGATATTCATGTTTGTATGTGTGTGTGGCACTGGAAACATCATTCTATCTATCACAATAGGCCAAAGTTGCTCAAGATCCACCTAACACTACGTTACAGGTGGAAGGTAATGAAGAAATTTCTTAGTTTTTTATACTATAGGGCTTTATTTAACTGTCCTTGTGAACATACACAGCACAGCACAGATTTCATCCATCATCTGCGTTTCATTTATGACTTCGTACATGATTTACATCTGCTCTGAAAATAGAAAGATGTGTTAAAATGCGTCTCCACCATCTGGCTCTCATGTCAATGCATGTTGCTTTTACTTAGTCACCTGTAAAATACACATACACACACACACACACACACACACACACACACACACATAGATAGATAGACAGATAGACAGACTATGATAAGTGTAAATAAACCAAAGAACAAAAGTTAAAATATCTGTTATGCTACACACAAAACGCTATATTTAGTCACTCAAGAAGTGGATGAGCCCATTTTAAGTGCTCGTAACAGCGCGGTCCTTGAGGGAGGATATTTTTCCGCGTGCCTGTATTGTAGAGTCGACCCCAGCTATCGTAAATCTGCGTAAAGGCCGCCTGTTCATTAGGGACCGCAGACAAATGTGTCTGTGCTGCACTCATGTTCTTGGACTTACTGAAAATTAGGTCAGTTAAAAAAAAAAAATAAAATAAACAAGTCATTTTATTTGGGCCGTCCTCATTAAAATGTCTCACTCTTGACCAAGTTAAATAAAGGCTTTGAGGGGGCAGAGCTTATAGCTTATTGGTCAGCACCCTAGAAACCGCAGAGTAACACATCAAACTTCTCAGAAACAACCTGGGAATCATATCATAGTATTGTTGCAGGGTAATAATTATCATTTGGAATAATTATCATTTTGAAAAAGTCTCTTATGCTCGACAAGGCTGCTGTTATTTTTCTTAAAAATACAGTAAAATCTGCAATTTTGTGTATTATTATTACAAATTTGAATAAACTAAATGAAACTGTTTTCTATGTGAATATATTTTAAAATGCAATTTATTTCTGTGATGCAAAGCTGAATTTTCAGCATCATTACTCCAGTCTTCAGGCTCACATGACCCTTTAGAAATCATTGTAATATGCTGATTTGCTGCTCAAGAAACATTTTTTATTTTCAGTTTTGAAAACAGTTATTTGCTGCCTTTTTATTTCTATTCAAAAGCTTGGGGTTTGTAAGAAAAAAGAAAAAGAAAGAAAGAAAGAAAGAAAGAAAGAAAGAAAGAAAGAAAAATTACAAATAAATAAAAAAATAAAAAAACAAATACATGAAAAAAGAAGAAAAATAAAAGAAAATTAAAAATATTTTTTAGCATGGATACATTAAATATAATTTTTATTATTTCATTTTATTAAACATTTTTACTGTCATTTTTAGCTATTTTAAAGAAAGAAAGAAAAAAAGAAAGAAAAATAATTGCATCAAGGATGCATTAAATATAAAAACAAAAATTTTATAATTATTTTTTTTATTTCATTATTTTATTTTATATTTTTATTATTTTTAATCAATTAAATGTTTTTACTGTATTTTTTAGCCATTTCAAATAAATTAGGTTCTTTTTAACTTTATTTAAAGAACCCTGTTTCCACAAAAAATATTAAGCTTAATTTTTTTTTTTTTTTTTTTTTTTTTAAGCAAAAACTGTTCGTCATTAATAATTGAGCAGCAAATTAGCATATTAGAAACATTTCTGCAGGATCATGCAACACTGAAGACTGCTGAAAATTCAGCTTTGCATCACAGGAATAAATTACATTTTAAAAAATATTAAAACAGAAAACAGTTTACAATATTTACAATATTACTATTTTTACTGTATTTTTGATCAAAGAAATGCAGCCTTGGTGAGCATAAAAGATTGGGAGTTTATTTTCTTTAGAATTTTTTTAAATGTTTATTTACAGTTTTAATACAAAACACTTTTAATTCTATTTTCAGAAAAAAAAAAAACTAAACAGATTAAAAAAAAAAAAAAAAGATAAAAAGAGTGAGAAAGAAAACGGCCATAAAAACCAAATCAGAATAAATAGCTGCCAAATTCAAGCAAACCTTTCAGGTCAAACTGTGAAACCCTGAGAGGCGAATTGGGCGTCACTCTCGCTGATGTCCTGACGTTTGATAGTTTACTCATTGTGATTATCTACACCGCGGGACACGCGAGAACCAAGGGCGCCTCTTAATGCACTGCGTGTCGAAACCCTTTCAGGCTGTCCGGCGGCTGTGATCTAACTGAGCCTATAAACAGCCACCTCACTGAGAGAGTGTTTTAAAGTAAAGACAGGTCCCAGCAGTGGTGAGGCTTTCTGCGGGGCCATTAAAAAATGATGTGGCCCGTACGGTTCAGCGCCCGCGTCCCGCCGCAATCTCGGGTCAGCCAGAGTGCAACGCGCGCAGGAGTTATTGGACCGGTTCACGCCAGAGCACGTCACAACACACACGCCACTTAACCTGCTCCCAAACCCGTCCCGGAGGAGCGCGGTCACGTAACGGTCAGGCGGCAGTCGCTAAAGGCAGCCGATAAAAAGCTGCAATGGATTATCAATGAGAAATTGGTTATTTACCAGCTGAATATCAATAAATGATTTAATATCTGAACACACAGGAAGTCAAAGACTCAATAAAACAAAGCATTCATTCTGGTGTGACCTTCAATGTGAAATCAATAAATAAAACATGGCTGTGTGAACATGGCTGTGGAAAGTGCATTACTTTTAGCTGACATTCAGATTGATGTTAGTGAATCAGTTTATTTAGATTTGTTCAATGAATCCATTTCAAAATTAAGCAAATTATGTTAAATTATGCTAACTGGATGGTATTGACGCTAAAGATTTAGCAGTGTTTGCTAAGGCTACACTCTAAAAAAAAAAAAAAAAAGGGTTATTTTTTTTTTAACCCAAATGCTGGGTTTAGCACGTTGGGTCATTTTATTGGGTTATTTTAAATATTTTTACCCAGGTGCTGGGATATTTTTCTAACCCAAATGCTGGGTTCAACTTGTTGGGTCATTTTATTGGGTTATTTTAAATATTTTTACCCAGGTGCTGGGATATTTTTTAACCCAAATGCTGGGTTTAAATTGTTGGGTCATTTGTAACATTTTTACCCAGGTGCTGGGTTATTTTTGTAACACAAATGCTGGGTTCAACGTATTTAAGTTATTTTACTGGGTTATTTTTAATATTTTTATCCAGGTGTTGGGTTATTTTTCTAACACAAATGCTGGGTTCAACTTGTTAAGTTATTTTATTGGGTTATTTTTAATATTTTTATCCAGGTGTCAGGTTATTTATTTTTTTTAAACCCAAATGCTGGGTTCAACCTGTTGGGTCATTTTATTGGCTTATTTTTTATACTTTTTACCCAGGTGCTGGGTTATTATTTTTTTTTTGTATACATTTTATTTCAAGTTTTTACTGTGCTGTAAATTCTATTACTTTACAAAACAAAACATAAGGATGAGATATCAGTCAGCTGCGTCAGCAGCGGTTGTTTCACAGGATGGAAACACCTTTTGACTTGCAAAAAATAAATGGATTTTATTCGTTATTGTACTGAGTTTAATCTTAAATTATGTTCTCTAATGTCAGTACTGTTTGTTAATAGGCAGTTTTTAGAGTCGCATCTTTCAGCTACGAGTGAAATGCGAGGGCGTTGTCTGAAGTTCGCAGTTAACTCTTCATTGTCTTGAATTTTGTCCATGTGTTCTTGCTTAATAATAAATGTTCATCTTTTGATTATTGCTGCTGACTCCAGTAATTCTGTGTGTGTTTTTATAAGTTCCAGTCCATTTTAAATCAGTAATATAATAATTTTTAAACAATAGTTGACTGAAATAAAATAACCCTGCATGTGTTCTGTCCAACATTTACCCAGCGCTGGGTTGCCAAATAACCCAAGTTGGGTTGTTTTTAACCCAGCATTTTTTTTTTAAAGTGTAGCATTTTAATTTCCACAATTCAATTTCTCCTATTTTAGCTCGGACCAGTTAAAAAAAAAAAAAAAACAACGCCTACTAAACACCAACAATACCTTAAAGCATTTAGAATAACTTAACACTCACATAACACATCCTAGCACTGTAGTCGCTACCTTCACTAAAGTAGCATCACTTAATTTAGCTTAGATTTGGTAAAATACTGCTGTTTATCACTATGCCATGTTAGTCGTTTATGATTTCCAGCAGACAGTTGTAGTCTTAAAGACATTTCTTTAAGAAATTAATACTTTTATTCCCCAAGAATGCATTAAATTGATGAAAAGTTGTAACATTTATAAATGTTAGAAAAGATTTCCGTTTCAAATGTTCTTTCAAATTTTCATCAAATAATATCACGGTTTGGACAGAAATATTAAGCAGCACAACTGTTTTCAACACTGATAATAATTATACATGTTTCCTGAGCAGCAAATCAGCATATTATAATAATTTCTGAAGGATCATGTGATGAATAATGATGCTGAAAGTTCAGCTTTGCATCACAGAAATAAATTACATTTTAAAACATATTAAACCAGAAACCAGTTCTTTTAAATAGTAGCAATATTTCACAAAAGTACTGTTTGTTGTGCTGTATTCATTTTGAACAGCTGTGTTGTATTTTCATTTTAATGGCTAAAAATTGTGTTTGTGACAAATATTGTTAATGTATTGCAAATAATGTCTTTTTCAAGCTTTTTTTAAAGTCTTCTGTTTTGTCCTCACATAACATAATTTTAACTGAAATCTATTTATTTCTTTGTAGTTCCTTATTTAGTAATCCAAGCTCCATGAATAAGCTGGGAAAGAAACCCTTCAGGGCAAAACAAAATCCCTCTGCTTCATGTCAGGGTCAGACTTCTTAAAATTCAATTTAAAACATAGAATATTGCAACTCATAATAAAGTTTCTCCTCTTTCACTCACTTTTGACCCCATTTACAAATGCTTTGTGAATCAGTTCGAGCGAATCATTAAAAAGAAGCAGTTCAAAAGAACAATTTGCTTGCGAATCGGACATCGCTAACACAAACGTGCCCTTGCTGCAGCAGCCAGCATGTGATTCTTCTCTCTCTGTCTCTCTGCCTTTAGTTTTTTATTCTTTATTATCTCTTTCCATTCAATTCATTTAATACAGAAAAATACACTTTTTAAAATAAATATATATTTTTTTTTTTCTCAGTGACTGTTTACTTTCTTCTCCTTTTTTCAATTTTGTGATAACAATACCACCACCAACACATAAAAGAAAACAGAAACAATAACCAATAAGTACATAAGTGAGTGGTTCTACATATCCAAAAAGAAATTAAACTTGTATTCACATATTTATGTGAAGCACTTACAACAACGCAAAACATCTAAACAAATAATTCTAATATCAAATGTCATTTAGGCAATACATAAAACACATTTATAAAGCTTTAAAAAGAAAGAAAATACTACTACAACTAATGAAAAGTAAATAAATAAATAAATTAATTAATTAAAAGGGAGGGAGGGAAGGACTTATGAGAAAAGAAATCCATGTAATGCACAAAAAAAACAATATTTGTGTAAAATTCAACAATAAATAAAGTGGGGGTTTTTCAACTTAAAAGTAAGTGTTCATGCCTGACTTAATAATAAATAAGTTTAGTTAACTTGGATATTTAAGTTATATCAGCAACAACAACAACAACAAAAAAAAAAACAGCAAATTTTAAGTTGTAATAACTAATTGCAGCAGTGTTGCCAAGTCCACAGTTTTACACCAGAAATTGTACACTCTGCACTCCTGGATTGTAATTTTTGACCAAGGACCTCAAAAATGCAATTTTTAAAGCCGATTTCCCCCGGAATATGATTGGGGTAATTTTGTTATGTAGATCTGGCAACCCTGTATAAAAGTACACTTTTATTCGTAATTTCATATATTATCATCCCCATAGAATGTAAACTAAAACTAGCCAATCATTTAACACTGAGGATTCTTGCCTACTCCATAATTGTGTAATTAGGGCGCTATGAAATCCATTTTATTTTTTCCCAAATTCCATTTTATTTTTTTCGAAATTCAGTTTTATCCATTTTAATTTTTCTGAATTCCGTTTTTTTCCCATTTTCATTTTTCTCAACTCCTTTTCAATAGTTAAATTAAATTGTATTAATCAAAGAGCATGTCTAATTAATTTAAATCATGAAACTTATACAATTTCACATCAATTTAATAAATGCTTTAACAAAAATGACATGTTTAAGGCCCTATGAAATGTTTTATAATGTTTATTCTTAAAAATAGCCTTATGAAAGGTTTTTTTACCCTCAGAAATTCTGTGTTGTGTATTTAAAATGTTCTGGTTATCAAATGAAGGCATAAACCATTAATTTCATTTATCTTTAAATTATTAAAAAATTAAAGCAAACTTTTTTTTTGGCAAACAAAGGGGAATTTACTATTAAAATTAAAACATGGAAGAAATGTTGTGTGATTATACCCTAAAAAATAATGTTTGT
>JAHKKF010523931.1:0-15437 GCA_019740295.1 Labeo calbasu | reverse complement strand
TATTATATTATATATAAACCAGTATTAACAGTTAAATAAAATAATAATTATTGAGACTAACTATTACTTTTTGGAAAGTTGTGGAGGAAAAAGTTTCATTATTATTATTATTATTATTATTTTTATTTTTATTTTTTTTTAATGTATTTATGTATTTATTCATTCATTCATTCTCCAGACATAAAAACTATATTATACTTAACAAGGATCACTGAACTGATCAGTGACAAATGACAGTAAAGACATTTTTGTAGTTACAAAATATTTCTACTTCAAATTAATGTTTTTTTTTTTTTCTTTTAAACATTTTATAAAAACTGTCTGTTCATAAAAGTATCCTCAGAAATTAGGAGTTTCCACAAAAATATTAAACAGCACAACTGATTTCAAAAATTTCTTGAGCAACACATCAGCATATTAGAGTGATTTCAGAAGGATCATGTGACACTGAAAACTATATTAATTCAGCTTTACCAGGAATAAAAATTTCTAAATGAAAATATATAGTAGAATAATAGTTCATGTAAATCTTTCAAAATATTACTATGTTTTACTGTATTTTTGATCGAACACAGCCATTAGTGATAAATATATGAAGAGATTATTAGCAAATATAAGCTTTTAACAATTATTCATTAAGTTTTTTTATGATGTTATCATGTTTTGTGTGAGTGTGTGTGTGTTTAATTGTGTTAGTTAGCTGTATATTTTTTTTACTTAATTGAAATAACCCAGCTGCAGTTTGAGATTAACTATTAACTAATTAAATAATTTTGAAAATTGTTAAAAACTGGGTTATCTGTTTTTGCAAATAAACAGATAGATAGATGGATAGATAATACATGACATTTTCTGGTGACACAAACTCACCAAAAAGTAGACAAACACAACGTTGGCAGGGTGCCGAATAACAGCAAGACCGTCAATCCTGCCCCGATTGAATGGACAAACAACTCATTTACTGTTATTCTTTGGCATTACGGAGGATTGAACAAGATCTTAAAGGTTAATTCTGAATAAGCTGTGACCTTGTGCTTCCTGTTGGGAGGCGCTATTGCAGGTGTCTTACGGCAGAACATCAATAGTGAGCACCTGTGGGGTCATTTGAATAATCTGCTTAGCGAGATGTGAGAATGTTGCAGGAGCTCGCTGAGCTTGCATAATTTCCCTGCTGTCTCCTCCACTGAAGATGCATGTCAACAACTGAGCTGAGAGACACTTTTCAGACTAGAGTTCAGAATAATGTACACAAGGAAAAATATTGCTTCAACGTGTTGGTGGAATTAGAAGAAAAGAAGAGGAGGGGGGTGATCATGGGTAATTTTAGGACGCAAATCACAATCCATCACAGACATGTAACATATCCCAGAGGACGCTCTGCTGCTTAGATGTTCATAGCGCAGGAGACAATTGAGTTATGTTTCATGTAAGCATTCAGTTTATCTGTAATGTTTCTCCTAAAATTCCTAAGTAGAAATAAATAGAAACAAATGAGACATACATTAAGATTAAAGACTTCAGTTTAGATCAGTTGGTCTCAGAAGAATTTGATAAAAAATGTATGGGTTTGTACAGAAATATGTGATTTTTCATTGAAGGCAAATGTGATCACAGTTTAAGACAATGAAACTCAAAAAGACACACATGTGACATTATTAGTCAAATTATCTTCTTAAAGGGGCAGTTCACCCAAAAATAAAATAAAATTTTGTCATGATTTACTCATCTTCAAGTTGTTCCAATCCGGTAAGGGCTTCTTTCTTCTGCTGACGGTAGCCATTGACATCCATAGTTTTTTTTTTTTTTTTTTTCCATACTTTCATACTTTTGATGCCAATGGTTGCCGTCAATTGTTTGGCTCCCAAGATATTTCAAAATATTTTCTTTTGTGTTCAACAGAAAAACAATGAATTTTTACAGGTTTGGAACAACTTGAAGGTGAGTAAATACAGAATTTTTATTTTGGGGTGAACTGTCCCTTTAAGAAAACGTCTAAACTGCTTCACTATTTGATCTCATCACATTTAGGACAAATAAATGAAATATTAAAACTGTTATGTTTATATTCTGTGAGATAAGCTGCAATTACCATCAACTGCACAGTGTCAGTTGTTGGGCTTTTGAGAGAGAGAGAGAGAAAAAAAAAGTGTTTTATTACTTGTTTTCTTTGAGTTTTTCCTCCATTTTACTTGCGCCCTATTCAACTTACAAAAACAACCAATACAAAAATAAAACAAGATTTTTTTTTTCTAAAGTAACAACAACATTCAACAAAGTCCAACAACAACATCAGCATTCGGTCACAGGCAGCATCACTTTTGCCTAACTTTAGCTGTTTTCTCACTGAGATCTTCACGCTTAGGGTGAAACTGAGAGGAAGAACAAGAACAAGCAAAAGTCATGTGAGAACAGGAAGCAGTGCCTCCATTGAATTACGAATGTCCTGCCATGTGATAATGCCGCCTCTCATGTTCATAAATCAGCTGAACAGCTTTAAATGGACAGACTAATTACTGACTAAACCGCTCGAAGGATATTAAATATTAAAACTTGAAATTACTTGAAAAACATAATGATCAGTGAGTGATTCAGGTTTTAGCAAGCACTCAGCTTGGTGAAAATGAGCGCACCTGCTTGTCTGTAATCGTAGCACCTGCAGTGTTTACTGAGGATCTGTTGACTAATGGTCCAAAAATATTAATGTACCAAAGTAATATTATAATAATAAACAGACAAACGGCAGTCATCAAATAAAACTGAGACATAGGATCTTTTTACCATATTATTATAGTTACTGGTTATTAGTTTTAAAGCTGTTGTTTATGAAAATGTTTACAAATGCATAGGGTGAGATACTGATGTGATTTGATTTTAGCAAATTGCCTTATACCCGGAAATGCTAAGAGTCATAATTAACATTAATTTATTTTAATGTACGCACATATTACTGTTCAAAAGTTTGGGGTCTGTAAGGATTTTCCATTTGGATTTTCCTTTGTTTTTTAAGTAATTCTTCTATACAGCCAGGACACTTATATTTATCAAAAGTGACAGCACATACATTTATAAAGTTACAAAAGATTTCTATTTAAAAAAAAATGCTGTTCTTCTGAACTTTCCATTCATTAAAAAAACAAAAAAAGTATTACTTTTTAGGGGATATACAGTCAAGGCACCCTTGCAATTCTGTCAGAAAATGCAACCCTTCTCTCATATGTTTATTTATTTATTTTTGGAACACCAAAAAGCAGAAGAAAAGTCAAATATGACAAAATTCCACACAGAACCCAAAAACTGCACTGGACAAAATTATTGGCACCCTTAATTTAATATTTGGTAGCAGCCCCTTTGGAAAAATAACTGAACTCAGTCGCTTCCTGTAACCATTAATTAGTTTCTTACACCTCCCTCCTGGAATTTTGGAGCACTCTTCTTTTGCAAACTGCTCCAGGTAATTCAGATTTGAAGGATGCCTTCTCCCAACCGCTGTTTTGAGATCTGTCCATTGGTGTTCTATGGGATTCAGATCTGGACTCATTGCTGGCCATTTCAGAACTCTCCAGCGCTTTGTTTGTAACCATTTCTGAGTGCTTTTTGAAGTGTGTTTCGGGTCATTGTCCTGCTGAAAAACCCATGACCTCTGGTGGAGACGCAGCTTTCTGACACTGGCCATCACATTGCGCCCCAAATTTCTTTGGTAATCATCAGATTTCAGGATACCATTCACACAGTCAAGGCATCCAGTGCCAGAAGCAACAAAACAACCCCAAAACATCTTTTAACCTCTACCATGTTTGACTCTAGGGGCTGTGTTCTTTTCTTTGAAGGCCTCATTTCTTTTTCTGTAAACAGTGCCATGATGTTCTTTACCAAAAAGCTCTACTTTTGTCTCTTCTGTCCACAGTACATTCTCCCAGAAGGATTGTGGTTTTGTCACAAAAGTTTTGGCAAACTCCAGTCTTGCTTTTTTACGCCTTTGTGTCAGCAGTGGTTTCCTCCTGGGTCTCCTACCATAGCATCCCTATTCTTTTAGATGGCGACAGATAACCTTTGTGTGTTTTTAACATAAACTTGTGTGTATTTGACAGTTTAAGTGCAATAAGACATGAAAGAGAACTTGGTTTAGTACTTACATGCAGTGTGACAGCCACTTTCTGTGTGCGTGCTTCAGATGTGTGCACTCAGGATACGGCACAAAATAGTTAAATTTAAAAAGATTATAGATTTTATTGAATACATGTCAATTTAAAAAAAATAAGGAGTGCCCGATGGCCCGGGGCCAGTGTGAAAGACGCTCAGGACAGTTGACGAATCTGTCACCGGCCCGATCAGGCCACTGCCGCTGCGTCATGAAAGTTTATTATTTGCATGTTTTTTAACCTTGTTAATTTACAATTTAAAGCAATCACAGAGAGACTCGCCTCTGACGGACAAATAGCCTACAAAAGTATGTCAAAATACCGGACATATTTCAACCAATCTCTGTTCCGGCCTTGCACACAAACTGCATGCAATCTTTTTTCAAACTGTCATGTGTGTGGAAATATGACTTTTTTAAACTCTTTATTAAACGTATTAAACATCCGTTAACAGAGGCCAGAGGCGTCGAAGACGAACGCAAAGAGGAAAAAATACTGTAGCAAGACCACGGTTCACAATGCGCGAAATATTGGAAATATTATCCTAAATATTGAAACTGTGGTTTATGTGAATGTATCTCTGAGGGGAACTGACTATTTTAAGAAAAGTTTACATGGCGTTTTCTTTTCATTTGCCCATGTATTATGTATTTAAAGTAGCGTTCATAAGCACGGTGCTGCTTTGTTTACAGCGGTAACCAAAGAAACGTAATATCACTCTTATTCCATAAGCGCCACCTGCTGAAAAAGACTGAGTTTGCGTTATTTCAGTCTGTCTGCCGATTTTTCTTAAAGCATCTTTTTATTTGTAATAAAATATTAATATATATATTTTTTGAACAAACAAAAAATGTTTGAACTTTAGTTAGGCTAGTAGGTTTAGGTGTGGTATCAAAATTGGAAATCAAGAATTGTACAATTTTATTTGATATGTAAAATTTTGGTGTCATATAAGTTTATTTATTAAAATAAAAGATAACATGAGTCAAAAACAATGATAACAGCAACTATTTAATTTTTTTGTGGTAGGGCCAGTGAAAATTTTGTCTGTGCAAGTAAAAATTTAAACCACTGGCCCAATCAGACCAGTAGAAAAAATCCATAGCGTTGAGCCCTGTATTACAAGAGCTTGTCACCCAGCGATAAGCACTGTTATTCAACGAAATTGATGTTAAATAGTGGAATAGACTTCGAAACAATGATGTTTTTTTTTTTTTTTGTGGGCGGAGCCTATCTGGTGACAGAAAATGACGGTTTTCAAGTGGCAGTCTATGGAGCCATGGAATAAAAGAATTTAAAAAAGGTCAATTTGATTTTATATTTCAAAATTCTAACTTCATTCTTGCAATTCTGAGATTATATCACAATTCTAATAAGGAAAAGCAATTTGTCATTCTCTCTATTCCCCTCAACTCAGAGTAGGAGATTATATCCCACACTTCTGGCTTTTTTTTCCTCAAAATTGACAAACTAAAGTCAGAATTAGGAGATATAAAGCATTTGTGAGGAAAAAGTCAGAATTGGAAGATAAAGTGAATAAACGTTATGTGAAAATGTTAATAGTCATAGGTTTAAATAATATTTCATGCTGTAACTGAAGGGCTAATACAATACGTCCCCTATGAACAGCATTTGTGAATATTACGTAGACATATTGTTTAAATCAAATTTCTGCTTTATGAGTATATAGCATTTTTCATCCATAGTATGTACATTTAAACGTCTACTTTTAGTTTCAAATGGTGTTCTATAAAAATGATTTGCATTCCGATTGTGACATCAAAAGACACACAAATTGCTTTTTCTCTTATTCCATGGATTTTACTCATTTACCCCCACTTGTTATCAGTGTTTTTCTGCAACCCCTATGTGCGCGTAGCTGCAAGTGACATAACTGTGACGTCTACTCCAAACTGGTCTATAGGTACTCTTGTAATGTAATGTAATGTAATGCTCTGATCATGTGACACAGAAGACTGGAGTAATGATGCTGCTTAGATCACAGGAATAAATTACATTTTTAAATATAATAATGTAATAATATTTAATAGCGCACACCTTATCTTACCAATCTTACCATCAACATACTTTTGAATGGTTGTGTATGAACATACCACCTCTCTCTCCTAATCACACTTACGCCATTCAAACATATTCAAAACATACCCAACAAAGTTTACATCCCCTGTACGTGTGTTTTTGGATCAAATTGCAATGGAGTACTTTCAATTGGCATGTAGTGTCGAGTAGTTTTCCTGCAGGAACAATGCATATGAAGTGACCCTCTCCCTCGCCCACTGTTGGCAGCCTCTGTCTTCAGGCTGTTAATTGCACTTGGCATCTACATGATAGGAAGTCAGACTAACTGCCTCTGTGTTGTCTTTGAGTCTGGCTCACCGAAACGCAGAGCTCACTAAAATGAAATCTAAACACACTTCGCTTGTCACTCCCTTTTTATGAGCTGCTTTATAAACTACAGTACGGTAAGTAAAGCATCTACAGTGATTTAAATACCAGCCTTAAGAAATTGAACCCACTGGTATTTTGGAAGCTGAATTTTAGCCGCTGAAGGCGTGTTTGGGTCATTGATTTAGCACATAAATCAGTCTACGGTCACCCTGCAACAATTACAGTGACAGAGATTAAATGAGCCAATCAGGAAGCGCCAATGTCTTTGTTCACCTCACGTTATCTTCAGGGCCGTCATCACCCATGGAAACACAAAGCCTTTCTGTGATGGATGAATGTGCTACTTTTGCTCGCACGGAGGAAAAAAAAGAGCAAAGAAAAAATACACATGCAAGATTTGAGTTGTTATTTCATCAGCCAATCGTAAAGGCAATATGGTCGCGCTAAACAAAAGCCTGGCGATGCTCCAGCTGCACATAACAACAGTGGTTTCTCCTCTTCCCTCTGCAGTTCTGCTGCTCGCAAAAAAAAAAAAAAAACGGCCGCTAATTAAAATAAACCAAACACAATGAATGATGCTTAATGGCTCTAATTCAAAATAAATGCAGGGAGCTCGTCGCCGCCGCCATTGTAACAGGCTTAAATATCTAATTAATTATTGTTTGTTGGTGGTTAATCATGGAGGGGGACAAAAGCAATAACCTGCATTGTTATCAGACAACATAAACAGGTTATTTCCGGGTCTGCTGATAAAACAATGAGGGCGTATTAATTGCGTCTTCTGATTGAAAACGACCTTGATAACCCTGCTGTGTAAATAAGTTTTGGACGCTTTTTTTAAAGGAAATCACCAAGTGCTTCATGCGAAATGGTAATTTGCAAGAATACATTTTTCTTCCCGGCAGGAGGTCCGGAGCAGGAGAATCCCATTTAACTCGCACTCTGATACCTCTGACCTCGGTCCACTAATTTAAATGATATTACTTGTTAATCATGTCTATTTATGGCTCCTATTCCAAATTATATATTTTCATTGAACTGTCAAGGCATCATTTAGCAGCGTTAATATTTAACTCGGATACCTCAAATTAATTTTCTCACTGCGATTTAAGCTAGGAGATGAGCTAAGCTCAACTTCAATAATTAATGACAATGGATTAAATACCTATAGTGTAATTAATGGGAGGGGTAATTATTTATGTTACGATTCATTAGTCAACTTCCTGCAATGTCATTGCTTTGCTTACTATTATTACCTCTGAAGTTGTGTGCGTATTCACTGTAAAACGGGCTTTTATTTTGATTTAGTGATTAAATGAATTGGCTGTGACTGGGTTGTGTTGATCTCGGGAGTGGTGATTGTGTCATATTCTGCTCCATTACAATCCCAAACATTCTCGACGCGACGGCAGAGGCCCAATCATATCTGACAGAGTTATTGAGAATATGGAAATAACTCCTCGCTAATGAGCAGATGTGAGCTTGGCAGCGCAAACGCTCGTTTTTTTTTTTCTTTTCCTCTTCCCTTTTCTCCTCTATTTCCAACCTCCGCTCTGTTTCCAGTTCTCTCGCTTTCTCCCTCCATCGAGTCATTGAATTTCAGAAGACCCAGAATGACTTCAAATGATTTCCTGTGACTTGCTATCGATCTGTTTTGAATCCAAGCACAGTGCGAGGTGAGTGTGCGCGCCTTTCCTGTGCTGGTCCATAGTCTGACACTGGCACTGTGCATTCAATAATATAAATAATATAATATAATATAACATAATATAATATAATATAATATAATATAATATAATATAATATAATATAATATAATATAATATAATATAATATAATATATAATATAATATAACATAATATAACATAATATAATATAATATAACATAATATAATATAATATAATATAATTAATATAATATAACATAATATAACATAATATAATATAATATAATATAATAGTGCATTATGAGCTAAAATCAATTGATACTCAACAAAGAGTTAAATGATGTAAAAAAGTTCATAGTTAATTCATGATATTGATTATTAATAATATTACCTAATAAATATAATACCTTTGAACATTTAAGTGTGTATAAATTAACATTGATGTATTACAAATTAACATTAAATAATAATAAACAATATTTATTTTGTATATTTATATATTATATATTTATATATATTTTATGTATTTACCTAATGTTAACCAATTTTACATTATATTATATTATATTATATTATATTTTTTATATTTAAGGTGAATTTATATTTAAGGTGTATAAATTAACATTAATGTAATATGAGCTACCATTAAATAATAATGAATAATAATATATTTATGAATTTGCATTAACCTAGATTGATAAATGATGTAAAAAATAGTTCATGGCATCAAATGTATTAACTAATGTTAACAAATTGAACCACAATATAATATAATGTGTATAAAATAGAATAATGTATTATAAACTATTACATAACAATAGCATATGTATGAATTACCAGTAAGCTAGATTAATAAATAAATAACAGTTGATATCAAATGCATACCTAATGTTAACCAATTAAAATATTATATTAAATTATATTATATTTTTACATTTTAAGGTGTTTAAATGAACATTAATGCAATATGAACTACCATTAATGAATAATGAATAATAATATATTTATGAATGAACATTAACCTAGATTAATAAATGATGTAAAAAAAAAAAAAAAATAGTTCATGACATCAAATGCATTAACTAATGTAAACAAACTGAACCATAATAATGCAATATTCAAGGTGTATAAATTAACAATAACGTAATATGAAATAATATTAAATAATAATGAATAGTAGTATATTGTTCTAATGTAATATTAACTAATATAAATTATTATTATTGTAATTAATATAATTACAATTGTAACTAATATAATATAATATAATATAATATAATATAATATAATATAATATAATATAATATAATATAATATAATATAATATAATATAATATAATAATACATTTTTAAATAACAGAAAAGTCCAAACTAAAACACAAATAGAAGTCTGAGATACTATTATAGTGTTTGTTTATATTTTGGTAACACTTTACAATAAGGTAAAATTAACTACTTTAGTTAAAATGAACTAAGAATGAACAATACTTCATTTATTAATCTTAATTAATCTTAATAATAATAAATTATAACATTTATTAAAATCACAAGTTGTGTTTGTTAGCATTATTTAATGCACTGTGAACTAACATGAACAAACAATAAACGACTGTATTTTCATTAACTAACATTAACAAAGATAAATAAATACTGTAATAAATGTATTGTTCATTGTTTATTTGTGTTAGTTAATACATGAACTAACATTAACTAATGGAACCTTATTGTAAAGTGTTACCGATATTTTTTAAATAAATATTTATGGTTTTAGTTTTAGTCGGTCTATGGTAACCAAAATAGTTAAGTAAATCAAAACGTACATCTGGGTTTGAAAATAGCCATCTTGTTTTACATAAGCACAACACAAGCTGTATTAGTCTACAACACAAATTTCAAGCACTGAAGTGTAAGTTTTCTCTTGTAGTGTAAGGCCTTGCAAGTGGGTTGTAGTTTCTAAAGTTTTACTGCATGATATTAACTAAAGAGCCTGCATGGTGTAAACACCCTGCAAAAACTATGTGGGTTTTTCAAAAGCACATTAGACTCACGTGCCCAGTAGGAATCCAGCTGAACAGCGAGTGAACGGTCTCACCGCAGTGATGGCTAATGTACACCCAGGACAGGGTGTGCCGCGTGAGGATGCCAGTGGGGTGAAATCTCTGCTTGCCCCCTCTGTGTGATGGATGGGATTTGCCCTGCTCCATCTGGGCACGGACGGGCCACATCCATCATGTCCCCAACCGAGAGGGAGAATACGATATTGCTCCCCTCAACACACGTCTCAACAATATGGCATCTTTACCCTCTCACCTCACCGCTATACAATATTTCCCATGTTTCCCAATTAACTTTATAATAACCAACTGCTGTCTGCAGAGGTTCAGTCCTGTGACACTGTCGTTATGAAGTCATTAGGTACTTTCCCTCAGTGTCACTGTTTAACCAACCGACCCGGAAAGGACTGTACTGTCAACTGTGACCCTGCAGCACTGCCACACATGCATTGATGAAGCTCTTAAAGGGATAATTCACCCCAAAAGCATAATTTACTCACTTACGTGACTTTTTTTTCTTTCTGTGGAAAAAAAAGGAGTTTTGTTGTATGTTCATGCTGCTCTTTTGCATAAAATAAGTGAATGTGACAATGGGCTGTCAAGCTACAAAAAAAAAAAAAAAAAAATCAATTTGAGTTACGGACTATGCTATATTTGCTGTATAAAAAAAATAACAGAAATATAAAATCACTGATAATCATTTCAAAATATTTGGCATTTAAAAACATGTAAATATGTATTTGTTTGTTTATGTATTTATTTTACTTTTATTTTTTTTTTAGTTAGTTTGGGAAAAATATTAAAATTATAATAATGTAAATGTAAAATGATTGATAATCATCTAAAAAAATTTTAGTTTTTATGTATTTATTTAATTTTATTTAGTTAGTTTGGGAAAATTGTTAAAGATAATGTAAATAAACATAAAAGTGATAATCACCTCAAAAAACATTTTCTATTTTAAAACGTTATGTATTTGTTTGTTTGTTATTTATGTATTTATTTATTTTACTTAGTTTGAGAAATTTATTACAAATAATAATGTGAATGAATGTAAAATCAGTGATAATTGTCTCAAAAACATTTTGTACTTAAAAGCATTGTTTGTTGTTTACTTATTAATGTATTTATTTATGCATGTATGTATTTTTTTTTTTTTTTTATTTAGTTTGGGAAAATGATTAAAAATAATCATTTAAATAAATGTAAATCTCTAAATATTTTGTATTTAAAACATTATTTATTAGTTATTTGCTTTGTTTGTTTGTTTGTTTGTTTACTTATGTATTCATGTGTTTATTTTATTTTATATAGTTTGGGGAAATTATTCAAAATATTAACGTATATAAATGTACAATAAGTGATAATCCTTTAAAAAAAACATTTTGTAGTTAAAAATGTTGTTTGTTTGTTTACTTATTAAAGTATTTATGCATTTATATATTTATGTTTTTATTTTATTTTATTGTATTCTGTTTAGTTTGGGAAAATTATTAAAAATAATAATTTAAATAAATGTAAAACCAGTGATAATCATATCGAAAACATTTTGTATTTAAAAACACTATTTAATAATTTATTTTTTTGGTTATTTGTTTGATTGTTTTACATATCATGTATTTATTTTATTTTATTTAGTTTGGGGAAATTATTAAAAATAATAATGTAAATATATGTAAAATCAGTGATAATCAACTTAAAACATTTTGTAGTTAAAAGCATTGTTTGTTTGTTTAATGTATTTATTAAGGCATTTATGTATTTATATTTTTATTTTATTTTATTTAGTTTGGGAGAATTATTAAAATAATAATTTAAATGTAAAATCAGTGATAATCATCTCAAAAACAATTTGTATTTTAAAACATTTTTATTTATTTATTTCTTTGTTTGTTTGATTACTTATTTAAGTATTCATGTATTTATTTATTTTTTATTTAGTTTAGGAAATTTATTAAAAATAATAATGTAAATAAATGTACAATCAGTGATAATCATCTCAAAAACATTTTGTATTTAAAACGCTTTTTTGTTTGTTTGTTTATTTCTGTATTTATTTTTGTATTTTATTTTAAAATTCAGTTAGTTTGGAGAAATGATTAAAAATAATAATGTTAATAAATGTAAAATCAGTGATAATCGTCTCAAAAGCATTTTGTATTTAAAAACATTATTTATTTATTTATTTATTTTATTTATACATTGAGTAATATAATAAAAAAAACAATTTAGTTTAAGTTTTTAACTTTTTATTTTTAGATTAAGTTGTCCCTGTTTTGTTAGTTTGTGTTTTAATTTTAATTCAGTTTTCAATAATAACACAGTCTCATTTACATTCACATACATTCAAAAATGGCATCATACCAGGTTTTGTAATGCCTTGGTTGTCGTGTTTAAGTTTTCCAAATTATGTTTTCATCATTAATGCTAAATATAACTGATCATAAAGTTTACAGTTTTTCCTAGTTACGTGTGAATAAAAATGTTAATTAAAATGTTTTAATTGAGTCTCATTTGTACTCACATATATTTAAATATGGTACTTCCGGTTTATTATCCGCTATAGGGAAATAACGAGAAGAATAAAAACGTGCAGTAAACGGTAAAACTGCACTACAAACCAGTGTGCTCATAATTAATATAATACATTAAAACAATACGGTAAGACACACCAATTTGCAATATCAAGCAGCAAAATGCACTGTTTTGTACAGCTAAAAATAGCTGGACGCAGATGAGACCGGAAGCCACACCCATAAAATGTACAAATGGCTCCGCCCACTCTTCCTGGAAGATAAAGGTGGATATGGAAGACATCAGCAAGAACATCCTGCCTTTCATGGTTGACTGAAGAAAGAAAGTTATACTGGTTTGAAATACAAGGGTGAGTAAATGATGATTTTTGGATGCCTTTTCCTTTAATGTCTTCAATAGTAGTCTAAATGAAGTAAATATGTGCATTATTAGTGCATTTAAGTTTCCTTCATTAGCCAAAGGTGCCTAACCGACAGACTGTGACTCAATGCTGTCGTTCCTACATCAGACTGAGCTTAATAAAAATAATTATCTACTAGTATAACAGCATTTTAAGCAGCAGAACGCCACATTACATTTCTCCAGATATAAATATCCCACATCCTGAGCGTGTAATGTGTTTGTGCGCACGCAGAAATAAGGGTGGCATAATTGTGAGGACATTGAAAGCTCTAATAGCTCGGCCTTCATAAGAAGTAATAACCAAACACACATTGACTATATTAGCCATCTTCATTTAGGAGCCTCGCTAACAAGCTTTCGCAACATCGTGCTAATGAATCTCTCCTCCAGTGTGAGGGGTCTTTATGTTTAAATGCATGGGGGAAAAAAAAATATT
Source organism: Labeo calbasu (assembly GCA_019740295.1). NCBI lineage: Eukaryota > Metazoa > Chordata > Actinopteri > Cypriniformes > Cyprinidae > Labeo > Labeo calbasu. The sequence goes on along the minus strand of JAHKKF010523931.1, from coordinate 1,794 downwards.
ATTTTTCTGGCAAGTCCATTTGCCTAATTTTTCAATGTAGCGATCTCTTTTAAAAGCCCGGAGACACAAACAGGGGACCTGAAGAAAATAATTTTCCAATTAATGATGGCAGTTCAATACTAGGAAAACAAGCTCTCAGTTTTGCGAATTAAAAGCTGCGGTGAGTCAAATGAGAGACAGAAAGGAGTGATAGAGAGAGAGAGAGCTGATGTGTGAACATATGTTCTGCTGTCATTAGCTTTTCCATTATCGCTTATGAGAGCCGCAGCTGATTCTGTTGTTTATAGGCAAATGTCGCTCTAAATGATGATTTCAAAGAGACACATGTAAAAAAACAATCTCTGAAAATAGAGAACAAGTTGCGTTACAGATGCCGACGTGATTAAGAAGAGAATTTCAGCTATAAAAACTACGCTTTGGCTTTATGTTACCAAGGACAAACATGCTGTTTGGAATTTCATTTCAAGCTGAAAGCAGGTAACAACGTTTCTGAAAAGCAGAGAAATATCAGAGAAAATAAAGACATTGTGACAGGAGAGAGTAGGACGCTGGCTGTTGGCTATAAAGGACCTTTGGGGTTCGGCGGCTGACACTTGACTGTCAGTACCAGAAACTTCCAACGGTCCAGAGAGAGATCTGACATATATACATCATATATGCATCGTGGGACCACAAACCGTCAACTGTAAAGCTAGTCTGACTTAATGCCCTTTAAATGGCGTGGAAAAAAGCCTATGTAACTAACAGAACCTGACATCAGAGTCACTGTCACTGTGTTGGATATACGTTAGTCCGGTCGAATCGAAACTGAGGGCTTGTCAATGTGTCATATGCATCGCTGATGCATAGTGAGAGTTACACAGATCTCACACAACACTGTGCAAAACAACACAGACTTCACAATGCTGGTTACTCTGGGCCTGAATTGTGCATTTCTTGAATGTTTAGCAACATCATTACAATAAAAACATTTCAGAATATCTTAAGTACAAAGACCACAGACTCCTTCCTTAAACATAAAGGCAGATACAAAAAAAAATACCGGTGATGTTACAAAGAAAACATGTTATGTCCGAAAATAAATATTGGCTTTCGCCTATGCCAAAACAAACTGTTAAACTGACAGTACTTGTTAGTGCTGTCAACAAAAATAAAAATAACTGCAATTAATCTCATTAATTTCAACCAGTTTTTAGAAAGCAGAAATAAGTAATATAAGAAATATTACTACTAAACAAACATTACGGATGAATTACCAGTGCATGTGAATGTTGTTTTTTTTAGAAAAAGTATAAAGCATAATGATGCTAAAGATTCCTTCCCTAAAGATGAAGTTAGCTATATAAAAATATTGTGATGCTTTATTTATATTTTCAAATAAAGCAAACAGGTGACAGTGTAACTGAAATTAACATGTATTAAAACAAATTTTCATGATTTTTTCTCTGTTGTCGACAAAAAACATAAATAATGGTAATTAATGATCATGTTTTCTCACCAGTCTATAGAAATAGAAAGCAACAATAAATAATATAAGAAATACATGTACTACCCAATGACCAAATCTGGTGAATATAATATATAATATATAATAAACAACATGTTGACAATATAACTAAAATTATCATGTATTAACAATAGTTTTTTTAAAAAAATAATGGTTATTAATAATAATATTTATGATTTCTGACATTTCTGACACAGAAATAACATTAGAAATACATGTACTACCCAATTACCGAATTTGGTGAATATTTTTTTTTTTAGCAACTCTAAAATATATATTTTGTAAAA
>JAHKKF010523924.1:0-12992 GCA_019740295.1 Labeo calbasu | reverse complement strand
AACATAACATTACATAACCTGATACAAACATAACAAAGCACAACAACCTAACAAAGTAATAACACATAACATTAAACAATAAATACAGTAACATAACATAACATAACATAACATAACATAACATGATCAAGCTATATAATGTGAAGTTACAATAAAACATAACATAACCCAGATGTAGCACATAACATAAGCCTGACATAACATACAACATAACATTACATAACCTGACACAAACATACATAATCCAGACAAAGCACAACAACCTAACATAAAGTAATAACACATAACTTTAAACATAACATACAGTAACATGATCAAGATATATAATGTGAAGTTACAGTAAAACATAACATAACCCCAGACATAACCTAGACATAATGTAATAATGTAATCAAGGTGTAACGCATAAACTTAAAATAAATATTATGAAAATAAATCATAATAACATAACTCAAACATAACATAACCCAGATGTAGCACATAACATAATCCTGACATAACATGCAACATAACATTACATAACCTGACACAAACATAACAAAATCCAGACAAAACACAACCTAACATAAAGTAATAAAGCATAACATATATTAACATATAACCCCAGACATAATCTATAATGTAAAAATTTAATCAAGGTGTAGTGCATAAAGTGAATTACAGTAACATAACATAACACATAATCCAGACGAAGCACAAGATCCTAGCATGAAGTAATAACATATAACATAACATATAACATAATCAAGAAAGATAAAACAACAAAACACAAACAAAACATAATTTAGACATAATATAATCTATATGTAGCACACAACCTAAGATAAAGTAATAACATAACATATAACACAATATAGGCAAGTAGAGCCTATGGTCTGATGTGGAAGTGCTGTTTAAGGGTTCAGAATTGTGTTAATTACTTTAGGTGCTTGCTGAGTAGCATGGGGAGCTTAATGAAGGCTAATGTAAATACTTGCTCTTCACTTATTCCACCTCGCTAACTTTGCTTAAGAGATGCACAGCATCTTCTGACAGGGCCAAACAACCGCTGTGAATCTCCTGCAAACACCACTAACAGCACCAACCTGCATTCTGTATAGTTGAGCTGGCTTGAGCTGTTTGTGACAAATTTATTGCATGTATACATAAGTGAAACAATGGATAAAATTTAAGGGTTCAAATATGGCTTTGAATTATAACTTTCAAAATAAAAATCTTTACAAAGGAAGGGGAAAAAACTTCTTCGAAACAAGTTGAGGTTTAGGAGGGATTAAACAACCCTAATGCTGGCAGAGAGGACGGAAATACAAATTCTGGGATTTTTTAAATGAGTTTTAAAGTAAAGTAACTACTATTATGAGCCATTGTTGCCAGGTGCTTAAGCCCTGTTGAACACCTTACTATTGTGGACACCTCTCTTCAATAGCAAGACAGAGTGTTAGAGCTTGTTTAAATTAAATTATAGAAGAAAAACAAGGAGAGTTTAATGACAGTCCCACAAGCACACAACATGTTTTTCAACTGTTGCGTTATCCGCCAAGCCGTTGTTTACCCTTTTCAGTAATTGGAAGGCTTTGATGAGGTTTTATTTAACATGCTTTTGCACATTACATCTCTGACTAGTCTCCTCAGCAAGCGACTATATGAAATTCGAGTAGATGAAGATGATGCTAATGATAGCTGTTGAAAATTCTGAATAATTAAAACAAGCCATGCAAAATTTTCTTTCCTGCAATAAGATGAAATAAATTTTAAATAAATAATTCAACCAAAAAAGGAGAGAGGAAAAAAATCATGTGGACATACATGCCGTTATTTCCATGTTTTGGTTTTTGTATGAAAAAAAAAAAAAGACTCTACAGAGATTCATCTGCGGATAAATAAATAAATAATAACAGCATGTGAGACTGAGCAAATAATAACCGAGTTTTCATTTCCTTTAATATAATCCAGTTATTTTGAATCTGAATGTCTTTCAAATGCCTGACAGGTGGCAAAACAAAATAGCTCTGTGTACGTACTGCAGAGCTCAATCTCCAAGTTCAAACATCAACAGGATGCAATAATTGTTCTTAAAATACTGCCATGCAACATACATGAAAGCACCAAACTGCAGCACAGCTTTCTTTGAAATGTGCTTCTTGGTAGTTGCATTGCTTCAAAACCTGATCTGAATTGTTAACCAGCTCCCTTTCCATAGAAAAGAACAACATTTGCATACAGATAACAGCCTTCTGCGATTTAACACACACACATATGCACACTCCGAGCAGGATGAGGAAAGAGAGAGAGCGCGAGAGGGAGAATAAAACCTTTTCATAAGAAGTGAGAGTCTAAAGATAGCCCTCCATCTTTTTTCCCTCTTGCTCCTCTCCAGTGAACATCCTGGAAATATTCCTCTCCTCTGACGTGTGAGAGAGCAAGAGAGTGCAGTTGAGTGCTGTCTTCCAGGTTCTGGTGGCCCTATCGCTACAAAAAACACTGAACCAGAAAGTACTCTTATCTAACCGAGTACATCCAGATATTACATACTTATATTGATAATGATACGAAGCTTTTCCGGAGACTGAGGGGAACATAGACCTCTTCCATTTAGCTAGACTTGCAAGCCTCTCTTAAATTATGGCCATTTTTGGACTTTCATATATATACAGGGTACAATGTGGCTAAAGCACACCTTAAGAAAAAATGTGCGTTTGTATTGAACATTTATAGAGCTATAAGATGGACACCTAACACAATACATCAAATTTATCATCATAATCTAACCATTTCATGTCAACAAATGGAAAAGTCAGTCATCTATTAAATATTATGTTAATTATTGTGCCTTTTAGCCTCAAAAGCAGGGGCACTTTTTACTCCAAATACGTTTTACATATTCTTTCATTATTTAAAAACTGCTGCTTTAATTATTTTAAACAAAACTTATTAAGAAGACATTTGTCTCAAAATATATGCATTTGTTTGAACGATTCTCATTTGTTACTTAAACCTACATTTAAAAAAAAAAAAACATCAAATATTAGATCAAGTAAGCACAAAATTAACTTTAATTAAAATTAACGTTGCTGCCAGTGATCGTGTCAAGGATCAGACAAATTTGCACGTGCATCTTGAAAAGCGAATGTTTTGGAAAGTGTTACGTCATGTTTTTGTGCCATCTAGTGATTTAAAGGAAAATAATATCAAACGTGCCTTTTACTCCGGAAATTAAAAATATAAAATTCTGCCACTTTTAAAAAATAAAAAAGGTAATTGCAATTTTTTTATCTCAATTCAGATTTTTTCCCCCTACAATTGCAATTTTATATCTCACAATTCTGACTTTTTTTCCTCAGAATTGCATGATATAAACGATTTTGATAAAAATTTGCAGTTCTGACCTTTTTCTTGCAATTTTGAGTTTATATCTCACAATTCAGACTTTATATTAGCAATTCTGATTTTATAACACGTAACTGCGAGACATAAACTTGCAATTGCAAGAACAAGTCAGAATTGTTTATATCATGCAATTGTGAGAAAAAAAGTCTGAATAATAATATATAAACTCTCAATTGTGACTTTACAGCTCGCAATTGCATGCAGATGTAAGGTCGAAACTGCGAGAAAAAGTCAGAATTGTAAGATACACTGTAAAAACAACACAATTTGTTGGTTCAACTTAAAATAATTAGTTACCGCGCAGTCTTAAAATTTTAAGTTCAGTGAGCTCAGATAAGTTTAGTCAACTTGAAATGTTAAGTTGTACTAAGTAAAAAACTTAAAAAATTGAGTTGACTAAACAAACAATTTGGTTTGTTAAACTTAAAAGCTGGACTTGCTACCCAGCTGCTTTAAAATTTTAAGTTGAANTTAAAATAATTAGTTACCGCGCAGTCTTAAAATTTTAAGTTCAGTGAGCTCAGATAAGTTTAGTCAACTTGAAATGTTAAGTTGTACTAAGTAAAAAAACTTAAAAAATTGAGTTGACTAAACAAACAATTTGGTTTGTTAAACTTAAAAGCTGGACTTGCTACCCAGCTGCTTTAAAATTTTAAGTTGAATGAACTCACATATCTAAGTTGTCACTTAGCACAACTTAACATTTCAAGTTGACTAAACTTCTTTGAGTTGACTGAACTTAAAATTTTAAGACAGCTGCGTAACAAATTATTTTAAGTGGAATCAACAAAGTTTTTTTTTACAGTGTACAAACTTGCAACTCTGACTTTCTCAGAATTGCGTGATATAAACTGGCAATTCTGACTTGCAAGTGGACTTGCAATTTTGAGTTTATATCTTGCTATTTTAAGAAATACGTTTAAAATTGTGAGATACAAACTTGCAAATTATGATTTTTTTTCTCAGAATTGTGAGATGTAAACTTACAATAGCGATTTATAAAGTCTAATTTTGAGGGAACAACAACTGTGAGTTTGTGAGAGAAAACTATAAAGTTAGAATTGTGAGATATAAACTAACAATTCTGAGAAAATTGTCAGAATTGCAAGTTTATACTGTATCTCGCAATACTGAGAAAAAAAACTTTATTTGTGGTCATTTGTGTACAAGTAATTTTTTTAAACCATAGTATTTCATATTCTCTGTCTCTGGCAACAATGGTAAAACAACATATATACATAAAATACATTTTAAAAGGTTTTCATGTCCTCTTCACATATCAAAACAAAAGAAGTTGTATTATGTTAGTTTTAAGAAAAAAACTACCCTGGGGACATAAAAGTGGCCGTAGCTGAAGAAACACCCATACATGACCTCAGAAACCTGCATGGAACCTGGAGGCAAGGTCTCACTAATGAGGCCAGTGTAAGGAGGGAACGATGTGGAGACGAGTCCCATTGCCCGCTCCCTTCAGTAACAAACATACAGCTTTGAAAATGTCATCTCATTTTTGCAGTGGTGACAGTGCCGTCTGCAGTCAAGCAGCCCACCGCTGAGCTAGACACCATGTGTTTAAAAAACTGGATTTGTGACGATCGTTGTCTGTCAACACAATGATTCAGCTCAGTTGAGAAAAAAAAAAAATCCTAGAGCAGTGACTTAGAAGTTTGAGAAATGTGCTCCAATACATTGTGTAGAGGCACTCATGAAGTTGTTTGAGACTGGCTTGCATCTAGAGTACAAAATGAACAAACACAAACATAAAGTGGCTTTTCTGACCATTTTGGACACAAAATAAAAAAAGGGAAGAAAATGGCAAGGACTCTTAATGTTTTGCAGTTACTGTAAAGGTGTTGTTTAACTGAGAGTTAGAGGCTATTTTTAATATGATTAATATGTGTGAAAATTCTGTCATCATTTACTCATCCTCAATTTGTAATTTGTTATACTCATACAAAGAGTTTCTTTCTTCTGCTGATCACAAAAGATGGTAACGGTTAACAACATTCATCAAAATATTCATACAGGTTTAGAACAACTTGAGGTTGAGTAAGTGACAGCATTTTCATTATTGGGTGAACTATCCCTTTAAACACAGCTTGTATATTTAGCACATCTCCATAAGTATCATTTGTAATTACCAACAATCATAAATGTTTAGTTTTGAGTCAAACAAACCAAAGCTTTCAACCTCAGATTTGGTCTTGAAGGAGGTGTTTTAAAACCTCACTTTTAGCTGTAAACGTCAACAGGTTATTGCTCTTATTATGTTGACTTGATCATCTTGCCAGACTGCAGTGAACCAAACACCACAAGCTTTCATCTCAGACTACACTGCCATTATCCTTCATAATAACGGGACAATCAGCTGCTAAACTGTCCAGAGAGTCTGCGTGCATCCTGAAGTTTACAGTCTCTGCAGAATCAGAACTGCAGAAAAGAAAAAAATAATAGACTGCAGCAAGAAACAAAGCAACTGTTGTCAAGGCTTCACTATGATGATGCTGACGGTTATAACACAACAGTACTGGAAAAGCAAACCAACAAACATCACAACATTAACCAACCTCACTTTAATCAGTTAAATTTGCAGAAGGGCTCCGAACCACCAGGGGGAGTGTAACTCACAATCGACTGATCTAAGGACCCATGTAATTATGCATATCTGTCTATAGTAACACTAGACACTTGAAAAAAGTGTTCAGTAAGTAAAGCTGTGGTCACATTATCAAATTTTGTGGGTAAATAAACTGGCAACAGCACAGAGATGAACTTGAACATGAGTGAAATCTGCTTGGGAAACTTTTCATCCTTAAAATTCACAAAACTCCTGTTCACTCAGATTACTAGTGGAATGACTGGATTTCACCCACAAAATTGCACTGAGCAATGGTAAATGTGACCAAACATTAACATAAAGGTATAATTAGCCAGGCATTACTACAAAATAAACACCAGCAGGTTGATCAGGTCTAACTGTACTATTATAATACTACTTACTTGGACACTTAAATATTGAAGGCTGTTTCCGCCACTAAATAAAGAATAAAAAAAGGGAATTGCAAGTTTTTATCTCGTAATTCTAACTTTTTCTCAGATATACATGATATAAACTCGCAATTCTGACTTTTCTCTTGAAATTGCGAGTTAACATCTCGTAATTCTGAATTTTCTCAGAATTGCATGACACAAACTCGCAATTCTGACTTTTTTCTCAGAACTGTGATATACACTTTCTTCTAACTTTTCTATCATAATTGTAAAATAAACTTGCAATTCTGACTTTTTTCTTGCAATTACGAGATAACATCTTGTAATTCTTACTTTTCTCAGAATTGCAAGATACAAACTCGCAGTTCTGACTTTTTTTTCAGAATTACACAATATAAACTCGCAATTCTGACTTTTTCTGAAAACTTGTGAAATTTTTACTCAGAACTGCAATATACAATAAACTCACAATTCTGACTTTTTCTTAGAACAGCATGATATAAACGTGCAACTGTGACATTTTTTCTCATAATTGTGATATAAATGCACGTCTTACTTTATCACAATTGCGAGTCTAATCTCATAATTCTGACTTTTTCTTAGAATTACACGATACAAACTCGCAATTCTGACTTTTCCTGAGAACTGCATAAAATAAACTCGCAGTTCTTACTTTTTTCTCATAATTATGCAATAAACTCACAATTCTGATTTTTTTGATATAAACTCGTGATTATGACTTTTTTCCTGAGAATTGCGTGACATAAACTCGCAATTCAGACTTTTTTCTCAGAACTGCCATATAAACTCGCAATTCTAACTTTTCTCTCATAACTGTAAAATAAACTTGCAATTCTGACTTTTTTCTCATAATTGTAAAATAAACTTGCAATTCTGACTTTTTTCTCAGAACTGTTATACGTAAACTTGCAATTCTGATGTATTTCTCATAATTGTGCAATAAACTTTTTTTTTCAGAACTGTGTGAAACAAACTTGCAATTCTTGCAAAACTTTTTTTCTCATAATTGTGATATAAACTCACATGACGTAACTCGCAATTCTGACTTTTTTCTTAGAACTGCATAAAATAAACTCGCAATTCTAACTTTTCTCTCATAATTAAGTGATAAAACACAAACTTACTGTGAGTTGCAAGGTTGTAAATTCATGGTATATGCTTCAATTGAAGCGACCAGGTCACATTATTTCAACTTCTTTTGATCTTTTTTCATTTAAATATATTGTTTCTATACATATCTTTAAGCCAACAGTTTTTATTTGATTACCGTATCTTATTCACAATGGCTCATTTGTAGTTTTTTTACTCCTCATTAAAGGTCTTTTTGTCAGATTTCCAAATTCTTTTTGCTTCAAATCAAAGCTTGCAATTCTGTAGTTGGGCTGGTTGGTTTGGTTCATGGCTTATAACTTATTAACGAAGACTTTTTAAAAATCCTTGTCAGAAAAATGACCCGGAAAGCTATTTATAGAACCAAGGCCGCAACAAAAAAAGTGGACAGAAACTATTGCACTCTGTAAGTCTGTGCTCTATCCTTTTGTAATTACATTTTTAATCTCATATTTTGCACTAAAGTTATTAAAACAGACACAGACTAATAAATGAGTGGATTGCATCAGCATGAAAAACGAAGCAGACTAGATCTGTCTGGAGACCGAGGCGATGATCCCTTATTATTTGTACACAACCACGCAAGCCGTGCCAGAACTCCAAACTTCCACCCCCACTGTTTGGCAAAGCGAAGTTTGCGGAGAGGCTCCTGTCTGTCAGTTCTGTCAGATGCTTTTGGTGAAAGAGCAGAAAAACATGAGATGAGGTGTCAGAGAGGGCATGCAAGACGTTAAGGGAACAGTATTGAATGCTATCTCAGGGGCCACAGCGGTTAACCATGTTTGACAGCTGCAGCGGCTCAAGCCTGTACCTGAGTCGCTCCAGCCAATCAGAGCTCTCGTGGCCGTGTCTGAACCTGCGGCCAGTGAAGCGCCGAAAAAGAGTGTAAGTGCATTCTGACACCCTCCCAGATTAAATGTCACAGAGTGTCACTGGGTCCTAATGCCCCACAGTCCTTCACTCATGGGTTGGATATGACTATCGACCCATCACTGCTGTGCCACAGCTGCCTCATCATCGTCTTTGTCATTTTGCCCTCTTTTCTCAGGACAATCCACTATAGAGAAAGTCCTTCTGATTCCAAAGATTTGAAATATTTTAAAATCTCATTTAAAACACATTTACCAAGTTAGAAATGGCCTTGTTGTATTCATGCTACTATTGATTGATTTAGAAAAACGTTTTCAGGAAAAGTTTCATTTAATTTGAAACTCTAAAATTAGGGCTGGGTTTTGACACAAATTTCACGATTCGATTCAGATTCAGATTCTAAATCACAAGCTTGTGATTCGATTTCCGATTTGACTTAGTATTGATTATTATACGTTATTATACGTGACATATTGTTTACAAGCTCGTCTTTCCGCAGTTGAAACACTGATTGAGTTATTACATAAGACAGGATACGGACTTGGGTAAAATGTACTCTTTCTTTTAACATCCCTTCGTATGTTTTTTCACGTTTATTTTGTGCTGAAACTGGTGTTAAAGCAGAGGAAATTATCACTTCACATTAAACGGCACCAAAATGACATTTATTGTTTGAATACTGTAATGAAATGAACAGAATTTTAAATGTGAGACTGTGTTTCATATCAAAAGTAACAGGGCCCAAAACTTATTGTGATTTATTGGGACTAATCGATTCTTGGGATTTAAGAATTAAAACGGAGAAATCAATATTTTTTACCTAGCCCTACTAAAAATGTCATGCGGTATAACCATCAAATAAAAATTATTCACTCATTTTCCAATGAAACAGTTTTTAAATATGTTTTTGAAGCTAAACGTTTAAATATCATAAATTATAAATTCATGAAAATCATTAAGTAAACACAATCTGCAATTTAAAATATTATTACACTTATATTTCTATTTTAATTAGGATTTTCAGTTTAACGCATTAACTTAATTAGTTATGAAAAATAACCTGATTAAAATATTTTAATGCAGTTAATGCACTGGCTCCGCCCCCACGTTTGTACGTCATCTTATTATTACACTATATTTCATATAGTTGACTGCTGACAAATATGATGCAGGGTAACAACTCCACAAATGCACTTCTGCCCTAAAAGTCAACATATTGGTGCAAAAAGTGCCCATATATGTGTTTTGTCTCATATTTATATATATCACATATCACAGAATATCACACTGGCAGCAAGTGCAATATGACACAAGTGCTGATTTTGCCTCAATCTATCACAAGTTTAAATGTGATTTTACACAACAGTTTAGTAAATAAGAAGTTGATATTGTGTTATTTTTGAAACACAATATTATGTGTTTTTGCTCAATTTTGCAGAGAACATATTACCTTTGAAGCCATAGCAGAATTGTTGAGCGTCGAGCAACACAGCGGTGTTTAGTTTCTGAATGAATCCCCATTTTGAACAAACTGTGTGAACCAATGATTCAGAGAGCCATTGACTTAAAAGAGAAGTCCACTTCCAGAGCAAAAATTTACAGATAATTTACTCACCCCCTTGTCATCCAAAATGTTCATGTCTTTCTTTCTTCAGTCGTAAAGAAATTATGTTTTTTAAGGAAAGCATTTCAGTATTTTTCTCCATATAATGGACTTCAATGGTGCCCCCGATTTTGAACTTTCAAAATGCAGTTTAAACACGGCTTCAAAGGGCTGTAAATGATCCCAGCCGAGGAAGAAGGGTCTTATCTAGCGAAACGATCTGTCATGTTTTTCGAAAAATTTAAATTTGTATACTTTTTAAGCACAAAAGCTTGTGTAGCACAGACTCTGGGATGCGTGTCCACGATGCTACGTACTACAGAATCACGTCAAAAGGTCACGTTTCAAACTACAGACCCAGTGTTTACAAAGCGAACGTACAAAGACTAATGAAGTGCAAGTAAGCCAAACGCTGTTTACAAACAAAAAGGTACAACGATGTCGGCCAATTCTGAAGTTGTAGGAGAAAATGAGATGGAGTTTTTTGCCATACACTACCTTTCTGAGCCGCAGTACACAAATGAGGAGACTGCTGCAGCGACACAAGTCTCCTAAGCCTCGGGTAGACCACACCACATTCACGAGACATGGTGGTGCACGTGTAGAAAATACCAACCATTGCCAACGGAGCAGGAATCTCAATGCCGTCAAGAATGGACCATATCTATTCCACTGTCGGAAAGAATCAGCAAGTCAGGTGGTGAGTCGCTTGTGACCTTTTGACGTGATTCTATAGTATGTAGCGTCGTGGACGCGCATCCCAGAGCTAGTGCTACACAAGCTTTTGTGCTTAAAAAGTATACAAATTATAATTTTTCAAAAAAATAACATCTAGCGATCGTTTCGCTAGATGAGACCCTTCTTCCTCGGCTGGGATCATTTAGAGCCCTTTGAAGCTGCATCTAAACTGGATTTTGGAAGTTCAAAATCAGGGGCACCATAGAAGTCCATTACATGGAGAAAAATCCTGAAATGCTTTCCTTAAAAAACATAATTTCTTTACGACTGAAGACAGATAGACATGAACATCTTGGATGACATGGGTGTGAGTAAATTATTTGTAAATCGTTGTTCTGGAAGTGGACTTCTCCTTTAATACCTGAATGAATCAGCCGTTTGTATAATAATAATAAATAAAAAATAATAAGAAGAATAAAAATAAAAACATTAAATTTCTGTCATCATTTACTCACCCTCATGTCATTTCAGACCTTTCTTTTGTAGAACAAAAGAAATTTGATGTGTGATTAATTTGTGATTAATTAGATTAATTAATCGAAACATCATGTAATGAATTAGATTAAGAATTTTAATCGATTGACAGCCCTAATTTTAATGATTTGGTGCTCAAAAAATGTATTATTTTCAGTTATATAGATTCTTTAATGAATAGAAAGTTCAAAAGAAGATAATTTATTTGAAAAAGAAATCTTAATAAAACTCCTTGCTGAATGAAAGCATTAAAAAAAAAAACTGCTCCTAAACGGTAGTGTAGCTCAATATTCGTACAGTATTTCTACATCTGCCACATGTGCGTCCTTTAGTATGTTTCCTAAGGAACTACAGGAGAAACACCTGAGGCCCAAATGAGGAAAATGATACTATAGTGAAACAACTGAAAACTCCATTAGATCTGAACCTGAGTGCAGTTTTCCTCTAGGTAAGAAGCACTTTGATACACAGCAGGCCGCTGTCGATACATCAACCATTATAACAATGGAAATTGTGGTTCAACAGCATCTACGACATCGCCACAGAATGACTCGATTTGTAACAAAAATAAAAATCAATAAATGGGTAACAGACACGAAAAGATGACTGGTAAATGAGAAATGTCTTCTGTATTGCACTTCTAGAGTCATTAACGTAATGGATGCTGAATTACAACACCCATAACCGACAAAACCTCTTCACAAATGCTTTCTGTGGCTCTAACTCACTCTCTTCTCTTTCTGTCAGCGCACGTAAGGAACAGAGAGAGTTTCGTCCGTAGATCTGAAACCGATAAGGGCAAAATAAAAGCATATCACTGCCAAAACAAATCTCTACCAGAAAACACCGTCAAGGGAACTCTTATTCATGCCAAACAAGTATCAGTAAGTATCAGCAGTGAATACCTAAACAGTCAAAGTCACACGTTGCCATCCGGCAGATACAGACTTTGACGAGTTAACTACTTTGGTCTGTCAATCAAACGCCTCTACAAAGAAAAAATGTTCTTTCAATAAACGTTTATATTCTGATCTCAGCGGCCGAGTGAGCTCATCGTAAATGGCTACAAATCTTCTTTCAAGCAATCCAGAGCAAACACAAACCTGAAAACGGTCGATGCGAACATATAAAGATATAAACAACACATTGATGCACTGCCTGAAAGAACAGTGGCGTAGTAAGAAACAGCATCTATCAATTAAGCATGCTTTCTCCTGCCACTCTTTGAAGATGCATCACAAATTCACATTTGTGTTGCACTTGCATCATAAATGAATCATAAGGCAGCCATTCCCATTTGATTGTATTAGTATTGCAAAAATCCTGATGGATTCTGTTGCTTCAAAGGCGCCCATCTAAAAGACTTCAGGCGGGCTTGGAAATGCACAAATCTAGCAGGCTCTTAAAAATTTAAACAGAGACAGAGACCTTCTTCTGGGACCGCCTGTCAGACCTGTCCTAATATGTGAGATACACAAACAACTCGCATTGCAGCAGTATATACTAAAGGCTCGTCTCTCAGACCCCGACAACAGCAGGTCTCGGCTTTACTACCTCAGACAAACACACACCTTCTAATATACATCAAATGGGCGTGGACGCACATTTACACGCACGCATGCGGAGCGGCACGGTCCGTCTGATCCTTATAATTCAGTGAAAGAAAGACTGTAAGACAGTCTGAGATTGGAATGGATATCATTTATGACTCGAAAAGGCAAAACTTGAGTGAAATACTATTTGACAGCTTGGGAATTCAGGCAAAAATATGGATCATTTGACATTTAGTGTGTTTTAG
>JAHKKF010523923.1:0-10158 GCA_019740295.1 Labeo calbasu | reverse complement strand
CTACACAATACGTGCTCTATGAACAGCATATGTGAATATTATGTAGACCTATTATTTAAGTCAAATTTATGCTTTAAAAATAGAGTAATCATAGCAGTTTTCATCCATAGTATGTTCGTTTAAACGTATGCGTTTAACTTTAAATGGCGTCTTTGACGACAGTATTCTATAAAAATTATTTGCATTCCGATTTTGACATCAAAAGGCACAGAAATTGTTTTTTTCTCTTATTCCATAGATTTTACCCTCCACTTGTTAGCAGTGTTTTTCTGCAACCACAATGCGCAACGCAGCTGCAAGTGACGTAACTGATGTCTACTCCAAATTGGTCTATAAAAATGACCCCGTTCAAAAGTTTACATACGCTTGATTATTAATACTGTTTTGTTACCTGAATGATCCACAGCTGGGTTTTTTTTTTTTTAAATGATAGTTGTTCATGAGTTGTTCCCCTTGTTGTTGAACCCTTTCTAACAATGGCTGTATGATTTTGAGATTTTCACACTGAGGACAACTGAGGGACTCATATGCAACTATTACGGAAGGTTCAAACACTCACTGATGCAGAAGAAAACACAATACATTAAGAGCAGGGGGGTCTTAAATTTTTTGAATTTGAAGATCAGGGTAAATTGAACTTCTGGGAAACATGTAAGTATCTGCAGTAGCTTTTAAAGGGCAGTACTAAATGAAAAAAATATGAGATTTAGGCAAAATAAGAAAAATGTACACATCTTTATTCTGTTCAAAAGTTTAACCCTCTCGCTCTCAATGCATCATTCTTCCTTCTGAAGCATCAGTGA
Source organism: Labeo calbasu (assembly GCA_019740295.1). Taxonomy (NCBI): domain Eukaryota; kingdom Metazoa; phylum Chordata; class Actinopteri; order Cypriniformes; family Cyprinidae; genus Labeo; species Labeo calbasu. Next base: position 9,355 of record JAHKKF010523923.1, on the reverse strand, counting down.
GCGTTTGAACCTTCTGGTCTGTGGACGTGCATCCCAGAGCCATGAGCTTTTGTGCTTAACTATACAAATTGCTATTTTTCAAAAAAAAAAAAAATGACCGATCGTTTCGCTAGATAAGACCCTTCTTCCTCGGCTGGGATCATTTTGAGCCACTTGAAGCTGCATTTAAACGACATTTTGGAAGTTCGAAATCGGGGCACCAATGAAGTCCATTATATGGAGAAAAATCCTGAAATGCTTTCCTCAAAAACCATAATTTCTTTACGACTGAAGACAGAAAGACATGAACATTGTTGGATAACAAGGGGTTGAGTAAAATATTTGTAAATAGTTGTTCTGGAAGTGGAGTTCTCCTTTAAGATTTCCCTTCACTGGAAGTAAGGAGCCAAGCTCATCTCCTGAAATACAGCCCCTTACCATTATCCCTCCTCCACCAAACTTTACAGTTGGCACAGTACAGTCAGGCAGGTAATGTACGTCCTGGCATCCACCAAGCCCAGACTTGACCATCAGGCTGCCAAACAGAAGCGTGATTCGTCGCTTCACAACACAGCTTTCCACTGCTCCAAAGTCCACTAGCGTTTAGCGGCATTCTTAACACCACTCCATCTGACGCTTGCCATTATACTTGGTGATATAAGGCTTGCATGTGGTATTTGAGCTGTTATTAATGCCGGAGGAAGTTTGGAATCATCATAGCATTGGCAAATATACATGAATGCCTAAATGGTGTGAAATAGTTCAGGTAAAGTGGGATGCATGTAGAAGTATGAAATGAAGGAACGGCCTTATCCTTTTAATTTAAATTATAACGTAGGACATGGGAACTGCATTTGTTTTAAGAGTGCGGATGTCTCAGCAGACTTGACCTTACGTCCCCGTCAGATCTTATTCCCCTGCTGTACATCCCCACAGGAAAAAGGGGGCTGAGCAGAGCCGGAGCATGTAATTGCTCCTTAAGCAGAAACTCCTTCATGGTTTGATGGATCTCTTTTTCCTCCAGCATAGCTCAGCTCCATTTCTGAGAGTCCTGACGGCCTGTGCATCCTTTCATGGCCCGTAACCATGGATATAAGCTGCCCCGAGGAAGAGCGGCACTTGTAGCAATCAGCAGGGATGCAGGAATTGGGGCTGATACAGATGGCTTTTGCGTGTCTGTACGGCGCGGTGATGTAATGGCAGGTGACAGCTGAGCAATTTCATTGATGTGTGTAAATAACCTTTGTACGTTCTGAGTGGGAAAGATTATGTATCTGTGTGCGTGTGAGAGAGGGCCGAGCTCGATGATCTTCACTAGAACCATTTTTAGTACGCCTTCTTTAAAATAAGACAGGCAATTTATTCTCAGACAGACCATTTCATCCCATGCTTACAGCGATTTTGTCAAGTAGGATGTCTTCCTAGGTCAAATGCCTTGTTGGTCCTGAAATGTCATTCTGATTGTGTCCTTATCGACCTTATCTTTTTTTTTTCTCAGATTTTTGTGGATAATGGCTGTTTCCAAAACCTGAGAAATTCTGCATGTCGCTTGGAAGTTGTTGGAAAGAATTAAAATAGCATCTTATGTAGATAATGTATATTGTTATTGTTCCATTTCTAATGAGAAATGCTTTTGTAGACATTGAAGAGATTGTCATATAGGATTATTATAGGAGATATGTGACCCTGGACCACAAACTTGTCATAAGGGTCAAGTTATATTTAAATTTATACATTGTCAATAATAATGAATAAGTAACCTTTCCAATGAATGTATGGTTTGTTAGGATAAGACAGTATTTGGCTAAATTCTGGAATCTGAGGGTGCAAAAAATTTTGAGAAAATCATCTGCAGTCCAAATGAAGTTCTTAGCAATGCATATTACTAATCAAAAATTAAGTTTTGATAGATTTACTTCAGGAAATTTACAAAATATCTTCATGGAACATGATCTTTACTTAATGTCCTAATGATATTTGGCATAAAAGAAAAATCGATCATTTTGACCCATACAATGTATTGTTGGCTGTTTTATTTTTTATTTTATTTTATTTATTTTTGTATTTATTTTATGTTATTTTACTTGTTTTTTATTTTTATTTTAGGGTGAATTGCCCTTTAAATGTTTCCTTGGTTTTCTCTAAAGCTTTTAAGTTCATTTTAGATCATTAGACGTGACATTTTGATGCTTTCAAGGTTTGATGGAAACTAATGTTCGTACAAAACACTGTTTATTAAGCAATTGACTGTTTTGGGATAATGGACTGTTCGGACACAACTTATGCTGCTTGAAAGAAACGTTGTTCCAAGAACTATAAACAGGGTTTCTGCAAGTATTAAGAAGTCTTAATTTGCCCTTCTGCAATTTAAGGCCTAAAAGGTCTTAAATCGTAGAAGAAAGTCTTAAATTAATAGTCATTGGTTTAAAAGTTGCATATGCTGCCAAAAAAAAATCTATACGGATATCTAAATCTCCTTAAATCAAGATGCATTTAGTTGAGATGCAAACTAAAAAAAAGTCTTGTTTTCTGAGAAACTAAACAACATTGAGTTTGTTAAAAACAAGAATAACGTCTTGAATCGGGACTTCTTATGTCAGTTGCTTGTCAAGTAAATATTTGTTGATTGAAGAACCTTTAAACATTTGCACTAGAAACAAAACTAAATTTTTAGTCTAAACTAAAGTTTTTTTGTTTTTTTTTTTGTTTTTTTTTTTTATATTCCCTCCCATATTCTCATTGTTTGGGAGAAGAGATATTCAGGTCATAACATTGCTAATACAACTAACTCATTGTGTGACCATATTGATGTACTGTGATTCATTCAATTGATTCCTTACATTGTGCTTAGTCTTAAAAAATTGTATGTTTACTGTTATAAAGCTTGCAGAAACCTTGTATAAAAAATCCAGGTACATATCATAGTCGACCAGATCAGTCACTTGTATCCCATCATGCACTGACTGGACAAAAGGAAAAGTATGGTGCTGGAAGTTATAAGTGCATTATTTGAGTTTACTCTATGGTAAGAGGGTGTGTAGCACATCAGATAGCATGTTTCTTTGACTCGCTGCTGGAACGTAACGATATGAACCTTGTGTTTTAGCCTGTCAGATGTCATCGGAGTGGGAGAGAGTAATGGAGAGGCCAAACGCCAGTGAAACAAGCTAAGACAGCATGTTAAAGGTTACTCCATTCGGATAAACACCACTGAGACTAGCTGAAGTGATTCATACAGATATACATCATCCATACAAATCTTTCCGACAGTGTCAAGCAACAAATCACATCCATGTTAATTAGAGTTTTGACTTAATCAGCTGCGACAATGAGAAGCAACACATGGCATTTTTTTCCCGCTTCAAATTAGCTTTATGTTGTGATTCATCTCCGAGCTGGTTGGTTTGGTTCATGGCTTAAAAATGTATTGAATATTTTACCTAAACAGAAAATTAATGGGGAAAAATACTAGGGGTGCTCCGATTGATCGGCTACCGATCATTATTGGCCGATAATCCCTTGGGGATGTTTGATCGGCTTTCTCTAAAAAGGCTGATCTCATAAACCGATCTAAAGCTGATGACGCGCCTGCGATGAGAGGTTTGGTACAACATACAGCGGCACCGTCTCAGGCGCTTTTCGGCGTGGGTAAAACAATTATAATGCTGAAGGTGAGGTACATTTCATATTTCTTCATTTAATAACTTATAAAGTAATTTGAAAACCTTATGTGAGCCATAATTTCACAAACAGCACGAGTGAATGGCCGCGCGCCCTCTCTCTTTCACTCTCAAAAGTGCGCACATGGCTTCCAATCACCACATCGCGTCTGACTATAAGCGAGCTGCACAGTTGACACAGGAATTGTTACTAGCACAACAGAATCAGTGTCGCATCGTCGGTAAAGTTTGTAAACTGCTTTTCTTTTTAATTCTTTCCAGTGTTTTACCATTGAAGCGTAAACACATAACGCCACGTTCACATACCTCCATTTGCAGGGCGTGTTTTTGATGCTAACAGATCATGCTAACAGATTAAAGCATTCAAGCTGCACACGGTTGCGGTCTAGTAGTGCGTTCTAGGAGCGGTGCGTCTGCGGCAGTGTAGAGATAGTTTCCGCATGGAGTCTGTGCTGCACGCGCAGAATTAAAGTGACAGCGCATTTTTTGCTGTAAATATGCTGAAAAGTATTTTCAATAACAATGTTTGGATTCGAAATCAAAATAGTGGATAAATGTGTTTGTGGAAATCAGACTTGTGCTGTGTGTAAGCTACTGTGCAATAATTGCACAATTCTAAAAACAAAAATGCACTGCATGATCAAACATATATGTGACCCTGGATCACAAAACCAGTCATAAGGGTCATTTTTTCAAAATGGAGATATATACGTCATATAAATAAGCTTTCCATTGATGTATGGTTTGTTAGGATAGGACAATATTTGGCCGAGATACAACTATTTAAAAATCAGGAATCTGAGGGTGCAAAAAAATCAAAATATTGAGAAAATTGCCTTTAAAGTTCTTCAAATAATGTTCTTAACAATGTATATGACTAATGAAAAATTAAGTTTTCATACATTTACAGTAGGAATTTCACAAAATATCTTCATGGAACATGATCTTTACTTAATTTCCTAATGATTTTTGCCATAAAAGAAAAATCAATAATTTTGACCCATACAATGTATTTTTGGCTATTGCTACCAATAAACTCCAGCGACTTGAGACTGGTTTTGTGGTCCAGGGTCACATATGTGAGATAAATATATAATATAGGTCCACCCCCCAAATTAAAAAATTCCCAGGCCCTGAATAAGTGTCTAAAAATCCTGATTGCAGTATCTCTATAAATAATTCTACATGATTAATAGGAGGCTTTAAAAAGATTGGTATCGGTGATCAGATCGGCAGATGCTGCTTTCTGTGATCTGCGATCGGCCTCAAAAATCCTGATCGGAGCACCTCTAAAAAATACTTTCATAATGATTGATAGTCATTTTGGCTCTTTGTTTAGTGTTTTTCCTTGCAGTGAAGATATAAAAATGACTTGACTCATTTCATCTAGGTGTTTTTTGGTCTTTAATATTGTCTGAATGGAGTTTCTGTGGATGATGTTTGTTTGTATGAAGTTTTGCTCTAAAACACACTGTTAGGGTGACTCTTGAGCTTTCTGCTCTGTCTGAACACGCTTTCGCAGGTTCAGTTGAAAACTTAAAGGCGTTCTCACTTTGGACAAGTGCAAGTCATCGGCGTATCCCAGTTCACCAATGGTACCTCCTGGGAAAATGTGGCTATTGAATTGCAATGTCATTTCCAGTTGGCCGTTTTCGTTGTTGAATAATTCAATCAGAGCATGTAGACAGCTTTGTCCCTTTCTTCAGATTTCACATTACTTTTCATTCCATTCACTTGAGCATAATTTCATTTCTGAATCATTAATTTCTGTTCAATTCAGTTACACTGCACTCACTTCCAATCACACTGGAGTGTTTTGGAGGGTCTCGCAGCGCACTGAGTAACACGGCTAGGCCTGGCGTTCTCATCTCCTCCTGCGCTTGATGATTTACCCTCTGGCCTCATTCAGATTAGCACACACTGAATGCAGTCTGACAGCACAATACTGTTATTTCTAGACTGGATGTATCATCCTATTACATTAACCTCTCTCTGTGTGTATGTGTGTGTGTGTGTGTGTGTGTGTGTCTATCACTCATTCCAAAGGCTCAATAAAAGTTTAGTGTCATTTTGTCAGTGGCAATTACATGGCCACCAAACCTTCCATCATTTACACCCATTTACAAGCTCACTGGGTGTGTGAGACTTACAAAATATCTGCTATTTTAAAACCACACATAGGTTGTTTACTATATATGGTCCCGTCTACAGAAATGGTTTAAAGTCAGAGATGGAAACGTCTTAAAAAAACATTTTGTATGTATGCAAATTGTATAATATTCAAGGTACATATTTCTAATAATTGTGCAGTTGACTCTCATATTGTATGTTCGGAATATTTATCCTCTCCCTAAATTTGCCACTACCGAAACATAGTAATATGTAATTGTAATAAAAAGGGTTATATTGACCTATTAAGATTTTGCTTACATCTTCCTTGTAAATATAGTTTTTTGCTATTTTATTAAAAAGTTTAATATTGATTTAAAATTTTAACAATACTTCAAGTGTGAATTATGATATTTGTATTTTAAATCCAGTATTTCTTTGTAAAAGGCAAAAAGTCGATCATACTGATTTCAAAGATAATGATTCATTAGTTTGAAGATACACTGAACCAAACACTATCATAACATCTTAGTTGATAATTCAGTATACTTTATTTTTGACAAAACAACCCATTTTGGTCGTGACGGCACCAAAAGCATACCAAAACACTACTAAAACGTACTAAAATGCTACAAATTTGCATAACTGTACTAAAACTTGGTTCCCCCAAATAAAGGATTATGAGTTCCCTTTTGTCACTACCGAAACTATGATGACATGTTTTTGTAGTGACAATTTTATGGGATAACACCCAAAAAAAACAACGATGTCACTACCAAAACTTCACCAGATGTTTCAGTCGTGACTATTTCGGGAGTTATAGTTATAGGGAGCAATTTTAGATACCTTTGAACCTAGCTCAAATATGGTTAGCTAGCACAGTTCTGAACAGTTGTACGCATATAAAAACTCAATGTTGCTCCCAAAAAAGTTACACAGATGAACACATTTACCTCAAAATGATCTACTCACCATGTAGCTATGAGAGAGGGGGACACAGGAATATTTCCTGATTGTAAATGTTACGATCTGTCTCAGCCAATGGATTAAAACATTTTTTTCATAATTTACAAAAAAAAACATCAACAGTGGAATAAAATACAAAAATTATTTCAATATCATTTTCATAAGTTGAAATTTAGACGTTAGGGTTCGGGACAGCCACCTCCCAATTGAAATTTATTTGATCAAAAATACTGTTCAGTGGAAGCAAGATCATCTGTAGTGAATATCACATGATCACTGTCACATATTGATCTGCTATGTAAATGTAAAGAAAACAACCCAAAATGGAACTTTAAGCGCTAACCACAAATCATGAGATTAATCATTGTATTATTGTAATCTTCTCACAATAACCCTAATTAGAATTACAGTAAGAATAGGCTTACTTTTATAGTGGTTTATATACAGGGTTCATAGTGATACTGATATTCTTTGTTGTTGTAAGTGAACATTTGTTCTGTTCTGTTTAGTTCTCAGAATTGGAATCTCAGAGGACACGTTCTGAAACGTCTCTTGGGAGGTGAAGTGTCCGTTCCTCTTCAGGCCAAATCCTAATACTAATAGTCTTGAGGAAAGCAAACTAATAATAAATAAGGTTCCTTTAGCAGTCCTAATGACTGACCTTTGAGCTATCGACATCTGGTGTCAATACCATCTCAACCGCAAACCATTGCTGGAATAACAGTGGCTGGAAAAGGTCAATTGCGTGTGTGTTTCCTCACACTAAATTTGATGTGTTTTTTCATTTGTCGTCATCTTTTGTTCTTGTTCTTTGTCTAATTATTGTTATTATTTTAGTTCTTAGCTCTTTACTTTATAGTGTTACATAATCTCTTTTCCTTGACCGCAATACGATCAAATAGAGAGCAAATGGAGATTTATGCACAAAAGATGAGACACTAGTACAAGTTGCTCATTAGAATTACTCCATGCTTGTATATGCAATTATGAGTGATCTACTATAGTGTGAACATTTTGTTTACTTTAGTTTTTAGGCTTTCTGTGCATTGCTGCAAAACTTTTTTTTTTTTTTTTTTTTTTTTTTTTTTTTTTGTGCATAGGTGATTTTCTGGAATAACAGGGATTCAAGAATTGATAGCCAATAGGTAATTTCAATTTTGNTTAGTTTTTAGGCTTTCTGTGCATTGCTGCAAAACTTTTTTTTTTTTTTTTTTTTTTTTTTTTTTGTGCATAGGTGATTTTCTGGAATAACAGGGATTCAAGAATTGATAGCCAATAGGTAATTTCAATTTTGTGTAATATAGTTTTGTACTAGAGTAATTACACTCAACTTTTTGGCCCATTGCCCACAAATATTTAAAGGGCCCTGAATAGTTTTCCTGTTGTACATCTGCTGCAATGACGAAGTGTTTTACTTTTTTTCCGGAGATTAAAATAAGTAACTATAATCAATATTAAATCAAATTTAAAATCCAAATTAAATTTCAAGATTCTAGACATTTTAAGAGCTGACTGTTCTGTTTTTACTCACAGTTTCTACATAAGAACATGATAAAACTAGGGAAAGAAGTATGTTCTTTATAAAGAACATGCGTGGTGTTTTAAGATTCTATTTATTTACATGATTTGATATTATTCAGGTTTTCCAAGACCCTCGTTCTTAAAACAAGAATGAAGATAAGAGATATCTGGAATGCTAGCTGTTTTAGCTTATCTTAAAGCTTGTTTTGTTTTATAATAAACCATTTCATCCAAGTTATCTTGAGGCGCCTTTACAAGTTTGCCATGCCTCTTGAGAAGCACTGCACTTGAGCATCAGACCAGCGCCCTCACGACATTGTGTGTTGTGGTTCGGTGTGCCTCGTGCGTGGTTGTAGTGATCCGTAATGGCCACCCTCCTCTAGCTGACGTTCTGTCAGAGTAAAATGCTCTTGTGTGCCACACGCTGACCTTTAGGTAATGAGTCATTGTGCTGTGTGTACTCTGTAATCTAGTGCCTCCAGCATCTCCACTACTGTCTGTGTGCTGTGCGATCTGCACTTAGCTTCTGCTGGCCGCCGCTCCATCTGTTTATCTGGAAAGAGTGAGTCAAACATTAAACCACTCAGGGCCAGATTTTTATCTGAACGATGGATATTCACAAATATCAGTGATTTTGTGTTTTAAACAGCACTTTTAAAAAGGCGATGGTTAAAGTACAGAATAGAATAGAGTACAATCAAATGGAAGAGTGTGTGTGTGTAATATGAACAGAAGTAAAGTGAATTGGGCAGAACTAATTTGAACACAGCTGTAACAATTCATTAACTAATTAAAGAACTTATGAAACTGAATTCATTTGGTAACTTTTTGAAATTTATTTGGAGTGAGTTGAATGAACTGAAACTGATTTGAAAATCATTTGAACTGAATTGAGTTGAACTGAAACTTGTTTGGGTGCCACATTTGGCTGTTTGTTTTTGTAAATATAAGAATGTCTGAATGTAATTGAACTGATTTAAAATTTGATATAGAATTAATTGGACTATACAGAATCAAATGGACTTGAAATAAAATTTAAAATTACGTTAATTCCATTTGCCTGAATTGTGTGTGTGTGTGTGTGTGTGTGTGTATATATA
>JAHKKF010523922.1:0-15660 GCA_019740295.1 Labeo calbasu | reverse complement strand
ACTTAATGGTCGAATAGAACAATTGCCGTACGTGATAAGAGATACATACAAAATTAGCATAGTGGGGGGGCGCGAGGACTGGAGTTGAGAAACGCTGCGTTATCAGAAATCTCCACTTTGGCCGGAGTTTTTAGAAATAATCGTTTTCTGTGATAAAAACGGGGTTTTCGTGTAAATGAGAGGTCAAACCGCAGGGAAATATCTGCGTCTTCCCTTTGTGTAAACGGGGCCTAAGACTCTTTTGCCACTCTGAGGGGGCGTTTCCCGGCATGAAAGTGACGTCAATGCATACCCTCTAGTGATGAACTAAGAAGTCAATGACCTACAACTGATGATAATCAGTGCAGAGAAGACTGGGCAAAGGACTATGGGAAATTGAGTTCATAGCATGTACAGTGGAAGTGGAGAGTGCCATCATGTGGTCTAGGGCACAACAACTAAACACTGTGACAGTATTAGTATACTCTTTATTATTATAGCATGTAATGATTAATACGTTCCAAAATATTTTGAAAATAAATTGGGTTTACCTTACAAAAGAAGGTCAGCCCTCTCCTCCACTGCACTGCACTCCCTGTTTCTTCTCTGTATCTGTTTGTGGCATTGTTCCTGAAAATAAGCCTATTTACATTTATTAACTCATTGCTTGTATTACAATATCACACGCCTGCATGTTGAACACGAGGGAGGAGAGTCAAGTCAAGTCAAGTCACCTCTATATATATAGCACTTTTAACAATACAGATTGTGTCAGAGCAGCGTTACAGTATTAAATAGGAAAACACTGTCAAAATAGAAATAGAAAACTTGGCACCAAGCTATTTTGAAGGGGGCCCTTAGGTTTGCTATAAACCCAGGACCCCATGTGTTTTTAATCCAGTCCTGAGCAGCACAACTACAAATCCAACTTATTTCATAATCACAGATTCTCCTTTCTCCCCTGCCTATATAATACCGTGTTTATTTAGGGCTAAGTATGGCTGTCAATTATATTTAAAAAGGATCACTTCTCTCCTGGGGTTTGTTCTTGCATCTGGCAACATTGCATCTTTTTGGGCAGTTGCTGTGAATTGTATGCAACTCCTATAATGTCCACTAGATGGTAGATCACAACAGGAATTTGAACTCTGTCACTTTGTTTTTGTAGGATGCCTTGATCTTAAGATTCTTTTTTTTTTCTAAAGAACTTTGCAAGAAAGCAATATTTTGTTTAAAGCCATATTATTATACATTAAAAGTCTCTTTTTAGGGTATCTGACATACACCTAATTGGAATTTCTTACAGCTATGTACTCATGGTGAACTTTATCCTCAGACAGTTAAATCCTGAATTATGAGAGAGTTATATGCACAGTATGTTCCACCTGGATGCTCTCATCAGCACTTTTTGTTGAAAAAAAAAAAAATCAACAGCTATACAAAAAAAAAAAAAACACGATTTACAATGTGTCTGTATTTGTTTTAATATGCAGTAAACATGATGTTGCTCTGCTGATATGTTAATAGTGCTTCATACTTATAGTCTTTGTGTTCTTGTGTTACCAGCTGTGGTATGAAATAAGGAATATAATTTGGGTGATATCACTTGTTTAAGTGTGCGTCTGAGTGTACATGTAAAAGCCGAAAGGTTGTGCCAGCTGTGTAAACTTCAGCAGACCGCACTCAGGCTATGTCAGCAAACTGTAGAGATCAAAATGTACGAGCGGAGGGAATCTGCGAAGGGAAGCAAAGAAATTTCAAAACAGTTCAGATGTGTGTTGAGCTCTGCCATGGGGGCAGAAGAAGCTGGAATGAACAACAGAGAAAGGAAACGAGGAGAGAGAGGGGGATTCAAGGGGAGGGGTTTAGAGGGGGGATTCAGGTCCCTCATTCTGTGCTTCACAATAAAATCCTCTTAAATATTTAACAATAGATGAGGGGCCTGAGGATATGAAAGAGAAAATCAATGGCATTCTCATTTAATTGGCTGATTTATTCTCTAATCTTTGCTTTTGAATGTGAGCATGTGTGAGAGAGCGTATATTAAGCTTGGGGCACAAATACCCACAGTCAAAGCATCTCATTTTGGGGTGCAAAATGTTAAGGGTTGCTTACAATGCTTCTGTGGAAGAAGGCAATGCATTGGAATAAATGTTTAAAACATTTTTAAAAGTACAGAGTTAAGACTTACATGTGTTAACATGAGACAAGTGTAATAAAATCTAGGAATGCACAATATATTACCATATCAGTTAGCGGATGAGAGGTTTAGAGTATGTTTTATGTGTCTGCGTAAGTTGATACTGGATTTTTAATTGCACCGCTCATTTCCCTTGTTTTTACATCTAGATTACCTTTGCCGTCATCTGAAGTTGACTGAAGTTTGCTCACTTAAAGTTAATCTTTAAAAACATTAATAACTGAACTACATTGTTAAATGTAATCTTTGACAAATCTAAAAATGAATGTCCATTTTCATATTGCAAAATTTTTATAGAATTTTTAAAATGATTGATTTTTTTTAATAGATGAATTTTAACAGCAATGTTTTATCAGCCAAAAAATGAATCAGTATTTTATCATTTTATTAGTATTGGACTGAATTTTATTTCATTTAGTTTATCTGGAGCAGTAGTCTGACCACTACCAGAATTTTACATTTCACAATTTTGTACTGGAAAACTAATTTTGACTGCTATCATACACAGGCAGCACATTTTTACTTTTAAACTGTAAAGGAGACCTATATTATGCCCCTTTTTACAATATGTAATATAGGTCTTAGATGTCCCCATAATGTGTCTGTGAAGTTCCAGCTCAAAACACTTCACAGATCATTTATTATATTATTTTGAAAATGCCTATTATGAGTGGAAACAGAAACACGCTCTTATGTGTATGTCTCTTTAAATGCAAATGAGCTGCTGCTCCCCGCCTCCTTTTCCACAATTGGGCTGTGCTTTTACAGCTCATACCTCAGATACTCTGCTAAACAACATCTGTTTGGTTTTAATTGCCATGTCTTTTGCACTAAAATCATGAATTTTAAAGCCATATTAGTTTTAACTTCTTATATACGATTTTCAGAGCACATCCGAAGCGAACGCACAGAAAGTGTCTGTCACAAGGCATGTGAGTACTAAACTATGTTCTCTTTCATGTCTTATTGCTAACTGTCAAATACACACAAGTTTATGTTAAAAAAACACAGGAGTTACAAAAACTGTTGTTTATGTCTGTGAAGGTAAACAGCTGGGAAAGAAATCACATGTTTATATTATATTTGTGTGGCAGCAGTGTAATATACAGTAAATAAATCAATAAATCCACTGCTCTGTTGTTGAGGCTGGGATTCTAAATAGCGTTTTGTGCTTATCTGTGCGGCCAGTGACGGAACATTTAGCATGCTTTAGGACTGGTACTCCATTGTCGCTTATGAAAACAAAAAGACGGCGTCGTAGGTGGAAGCGTGCAGATTGAGGGACGGTAATATTATAATAAGATCCTTTTTCTAAGTCACGGGGGAGCAAAATCTGATGTGCTCATTTTTTTAACAAGCTTGCAGAAAAAGGTTTTACATTTTCTGGGTTGGTAGATGCACTGGGGACCCGATTTGAGCACTTAAACATGGAAAAAGTCAGATTTTCATGATATGTCACCTGTAAACTCTCTAGAATCTCTAAACTCTTTCTTTCCCCATAGACCTCTTCTGTAATTGCATTACTTTAAACACAATTTCTTCTTTTTTTAAACAACCTAAGGCACTAGTCAAAATTATTGTCCATGGAAATGATAGCATGTCATGGAATCTTTCCATAGATTTAAAGTTATACTTTACCCAGAACCTTTCATAAAGTGAGATCACTGTGTGTGTACACACTCTGTATTCTGTGAAAAGTTCTAAACTTAGTGCTTAACCTCCTCCGGATCTTGCTGTTTTGTTATTTTATGTTACTGATTCACATTTCTGCTGAATGCATTTCTAACAGTCGGAAGTTACAGCTTCTAAACTCTGTGTCTTATTAACGGTCCCAAGTACTGTATGCGTAAGCATACACAAGTGTGTATTGGTAAGCCACTAAATCATTCATGACTGACCAGTCTTTCCACAGAACTACCACCATAAATGCTGTTTGTGTCCCAACGATATACACTCAGCTATACCCAGCGTCCTCTGCGTCTAGACTCCACATCCCATTCAAATATATATCAGCCAATAAGTATTTTTTAAATATGTTTGCTTCACCTCGGTCTTATGCTTGCTATCACATGCTTCAGGTTAAACCTTGTATTTGGTCCAGGTAACAAAGGCCACACTGCTGAATTATTGGTTAACAGGAAAGTTTCATTACTAACAGCTACTGCCTAACTGAGAGGACAGATGATGACTCTATCAGGTCCTTTCAATTCTTAGACCCCCTAGAGTTTTACTGCCTGCTTGAGAAGCTTTTGAAATAAAAAAGACTTTCCTTATATACAGGATATATGTGACCCTGGACCACAAAACCAGTCTTAAGTCAATGGGGTATATTTGTAGCAATAGCCAAAAATACATTGTATGGGTCAAAATTATTGATTTTTCTTTTATGCCAAAAATCATTAGGAAATTAAGTAAATATCATGTTTCATGAAGATATTTTGTACAATTCCTACTGTAAATATATCAAAACTTAATTTTTGATTAGTAATATGCATTAGTAAGTAACTTTAAAGGTGATTTTCTCAATATTTAGATTTTTTGCACCCTCAGATTCCATATATTCAAATAGTCGTATCTCGGCCAAATATTGTCCTGTCCTAACAAACCATACATCAATGACATATAAAGCTTTTAACAGATTTAAAAAAATTGACCCTTATGACTGGTTTTGTGGTCCAGGGTCACATAAAACAATTTCTGTTTATAGTTTAAAAGAAAATGTGCAAAAGAAATAGAATTGTGCTAAAATATCACATTTTTGTTTAAAGCTCCTCTCAGTTTCCCTCCTTCAACATAGGACCCCATTTAACCCCCCTTTTCTTTCTTTTCCTGTCTTTCTCTCCTTCTTTCTGCACACTCTTGGTATTAGTGCAGGGGCAGGGCTTATCACTCACCCCTCCTTCACTTCAGAAAAAAAAAACAATAGACTTTAATCACTCATGTGGTCACAGCAGAGAAGCTGCCAGGCTCTTCTCGAATCAGACTGAGGTCGAGAGAGAGAGTGAGAGAGACTGAAAGTGTTGGGAAACAGCAATTGTGGATTTCAAAACACAGATTTGTCAGACTGTTTCCACTCCACACGAACGGACAAAAGGGCACGCTCTGGAAAACCGCAAGTGAGAATGCCCTCCTGAGACAGACAGATACGTAAACACACTGGCCTGCTATCACAGGAGCATCGGGTCTCTACAACCCTGAGCATGTGTGGGCAACCTGTACCGGCATCATGATTTCACACTATCCGCTGGCATCGCTGCTCCCCTGGCCGCCTGTCCCACACTTTCTGGACCTAGATGGAGAGGGAGGGGTGGCCCTGCAGAGGTACCAACCACGGTCGCCAGAGAGCAGCCCTCGGTGCTGGGTAGGTCCCTTACATTTGTTTGGAAGACTGCTGTGATGTATTTCATTGTAGCTGGTGTTCATGCGGTGGTTTGCCTTCAGCATGTGAATGCAGTTATGCTCTGTTGTTTGGGGTTTTTCAGAGATGTAAGGTGATGAGAACAGGAATGCACAGTTTAAATAATCTGTAAATTGTTTCGAATTAAATTTACATTGTGTTGGTCTTTAGTATGCATAAAGTTGTAAGCGTGCATAAAGAATGAATTGTACTCAAGCAGAAGTTTGAAACTTGCATTTCACATTGCAATAGTTATGCCTAGACTTAGTGTTGAAAGTTAATGCAATGCAGAAATTGGCCAAGAAATGCACCTAAACTACCCTATTAAATAACAGTACTAAATAAATGGGTCTATGCAACAATAAACATATTTAAATCATTAAATCATTAACTTAAATAATTCTGACTAACGTGTAGAACTTGTCATATGGACAATCATTCAGTAACCAGACTGATTTAAGTAGCCTATACAAACCGTACACTACATCATAGTACAGTAAGTTGGTTTGTTTGATTCACTAAAAATGATTTATAAAAAAAGTACTGATTTATGAGAGTTGTTCAGTCGGGAATTGAACTGCACCAGCCGCGCTATAAGGATTTGGTTCACTAAAAAGAACCGACTCATAAGAATCGTTCATTGGCAATGGATTGCTTGTTGCGCGGTAGGGATTTGGTTCACTTGAAACGGCTCATAAGAGTTATTCTGCTTTCTAAAGACTAGATATGATACATGAGATGTATTATTTTATTCTACTGGCGGTCTTAGTTTTATGTTTGTTTGTTTGTTTGTTTTTTTTTTCAGATTATATACTAACGGTTAAAAACATACTGTTAGCTTTTTAAGCCTATGCATATTTCTATGTTTTTATATGTATTTTTTATATATATTATATATCTGTCTATCTATAGTAAATTGTAGTCTGTATGTGTTTGTTTCTAGATTTATAAGATTCATTTCGACAATCACACCACGCTGGTGGAGTTTTATGTTTTTGATTTACTAAAAAGAACTGATTTATAGAGTTGTCTTGTCGGGAATCAAACTGCACCGGTCGCACTGTAAGGATCTGGTTTACTAAAAAGAACCGACCCATAAGAATCGTTCATTGGAAATAGATTGCCACTTGTAGCGCAGTATGGATTTGGTTCACTTGAACCGACTCATAGAGTCATTCGAGGGTCGGCTCTGTATAGATTCAGTAATGGTGTGCCTCGGAATAGCACGTACAAACGGAACGGAATTCGTTCCGGTAATTTTATTTCTACGTTTTTAATGTAAACTGTAGTGAATAAAATATCCTCAGACAAGCCGTCCATATTTAAACTTAAACTTTAAACCTATTCATCCCGATAGACGTAAGTGAGAAGAACGTGTTTTATGAATGTAAGTTTGTGTCTGTGTGTTTGTGTGTTGACCTCCTTGTTCATGTCAAATGGCACTAAACCTATTTGTATTACCCAGAATTAATTCAAGAAAAATGTCCTACATTAACACTTTTGAATGTGAGCCAATCCATTCAGGGAAGCTGAATCAGAGGTCAAAAGGAAAAACAACAATGAATGTTTTTCTCAAGAAAGCCCAGAGATTTGCTGGCCACATATTCATTGACCAGCAGAATTTGTTAAGAGGATATGATGTGTGTGTAGGTTTCTGTTTTTTTGTGTGTATGTGGTGGTGGTGATAATGTTGTGTGGGGGTTTTAGAGCGGGAAAAGATCTCTCTGTCAGCACTTTTTCAACAATCACACACTGGAGCTGACCGCCGATGACTCTGTCTGTCTGACCAGCTCTGACCAGAACAGTGTGTTTCAATTCAGGGAAACAGTGTCATTGTATTTTACAGAAAGAGACTCAGCATCATAACACATTCTCGCTGGAGGAGGAACACAGATTTAGGCAGTACGGTGGAGTTATAAATGATGGATGCTGAGTATGTGTGTGAGTGTTTGACAGCTCATGTTAAGTATGGCTTGAATTTACAATGGTCTATGTGTGAACTTTTCCACTATCATCAGAATCATTTATATAATATATTTTAAAACGGTATATAAACTAAATGTATACTTTGGCACTATTTAATTTTGTCTGTTTATGTTTGAAACATGCATGGCCTAAATTTTTGCTGGTGGTATGTAGTGCTCCTGGAAAATAACACATAGTGAGATAGAGAGAGAGAGAGAAAGAGAGAGATCCATCCTTATCCAACATCCTGACTCAAGTCTCTTCCTCTCACACTGGAGAGTTTCCGAGTATTGTTTCTCTGACAGCATATTGTTCCTCTGACAGTGAGGCTATAGAGAGCTCCCTCGTCACTTCACCCTACGCTCACCCATGAAGTCCAGTCCACACACATATTCAACATAGTTCGCACACACACATGCACTCGCTCACATCCATTCAAACACATTCAATTAAATACCAAACCCTCAGATATGCGCACATACATAAACCAACACAAAATGACTTTGTCTCCCACAATCGTCCCACAGCCCTGAAACTCTCATTTCTCAATTATGCCATGTGGGAACCCCAGCCACCCTTCACCTCAGCCATGACATTCTCATTCCCTCTCAAGTTATCTCGGAAAAAATTCACTTCACTTCCACAACTGCTTTAAACTGGAAACCCCTTCATCTGCTCATTCAGAAACGAGAGAGGGTTGCATAACGCTTCAGCTTTCACTTTTATATTACTTAAAGCCTTTTACAACTTTGCTGTACTCACATATCCTTAACCACTGCTTCGCTATAGTTACAAAAACTGGTTGTTAAAGTTTGATAGGGCCTTCATGGTTGTTGATTGCTTTGTTTTTGTGGCTTTAATGTTGAAGATGGTGGGCAAAGTTCGAGTAAGATGGGTCAGGTCATAAATGCTGATAGAGCTGCTCATTTTCTGCCTGACGCATCAAAGCATCAGCACAACCTTTGTAGTCAAGTGATCAAGGACTGGGGTCATTGCACTCATATATTCAGCCTATATGGCACAGTCCTGTTGCTGACATTCACTCATGCAGAAGTCAATATGGGTCAGTGCCATCGCACATTTGAGGAAGCTTTGCGCAGACCGCAAGCGCGTGTCTTGAATTATGCTGAATATAGGAAACGCAAACTAAGCATTCTCTGTTTCTGCATTACTTCTCTTTTTGCAATAAAATGTCTGCGTGGACGTATGTTAAAAGTGACACTGATGGTTGGTTGCTAGCCGGTGTTTCCTTGCTTGCGTTCAGTGAGTCACGCGTTGTGATGGAGAATCTGATTCAGTAATTCAGTGACAGTTTTGAAACTGTTAACAAGAAAGCACAAGACCTACTAGAGCTTACACAAGTGCTGTAGTCATGAATGAAACACTGTAAAAGTAAACGAAGGGTCAGAGTTGTGGCCTAATGGTTAGTGTATATGCAGACAGATGTGGTGCTTACATAGGAGACGTGTTACCTCTCTCATCTGGATCATTTCATGTCCCTTCCCTGCTGTCTCTGCCAAAAAAGTGACCAAAAATGCATAAATCAAAGCATAATGATAAGGATGGTGTACTGGTGCTGCTTAGTAGTTTTACGTAATTTGCATGGATTTTTAAGCCTCCCAAAAGTTTTGTTACTTATTCTACATTGCAAAATCTTCTTATTTAAATTTGTCTAAAAATATCTTGCAAATGTATGTTTCAAGCAAATATGTCTACACTACCATTCAAAAGTTTGGTGTCTGTAAGATTTAATTAAAAGAAAAAAAATCCTGAATCCGGTCTTTTCATTGTCACATGGGGTCGACCGTTTCTCGGCCTGGCCAATTATCAACACCAATATTAAGCATTTTTATGGTTATCGGTATCAGTCATTTTCAAAACCGATTTGCAGATAAAATAATTGTAAAATATTTAAAAGAGTTTTTGTCAGAGCCCTTGTTATTCTTAATTTTGACATTAATTTTAATTTTTACACAAAAAATATCTGATTATCTGTGTCGATATTAAGCATTTTTATGGTTATCGGTATCTGTCATTTTCAAAACCAATTTGCCGAAAAAATAATTTAAAAGCATTTTAAAAAGTTTTATTAAGAACCCATGTTATTCTTAATTTTGACATTGATTTTAATTTTTACACCAAAAATATCTAATTATCTCTGCCGATATTATGCACTTTTATGGTTATCGTATTGTTAATTTTCGAAACCAATTTGCCGCTAAAATAATTTAACAGCATTTAAAGAAAGTTTTTTGTCAAATCAGAGACAATTTTTTTTTTAATTTTGACATTGATTTTCATTTTACACCAAAAATATCTGATTTTAAAAGCATTTAAAGAAAGTTTTATCAAGAATCCATGTTATTCTTAATTTTGACATTGATTTTAATTTTTACACCAAAAATATCCAGTTATCTGTGCTGATATTAAGCATTTTTATGGTTATCAGTCATTTTCAACCGATATGCCAATAAAATAATTTAAAAGCATTTTTAAAAAAGTTTTTGTCAGAGCCTTTGTTATTCTTAAATTTGACATTAATTTAAAATTTTACACCAGGCATGTATATCGGTTCAAAATATCGGTTATCGATCTACTTGAAAAACGCATATCGGTTCACCCCTAATTCTAATATGTTGATTTGATGTTCAAGAAACATTTCTGTTATCATGACTGAAAATAGTTGCGCTGATTAATATTTTGTTAAAACCATGATACATTTTTTTTCAGTATTCTTTGATTAATAGAAAGTTCAAAAGAACATTTATTTGATGTATAAAAAATTAAGTATTAAATTAAAAAAACATGCTGACCCAAAATCTTTGAACAGTTGCATATGTAGATAGACAGACAGATAGATAGATAGATAGATAGATAGATAGATAGATAGATAGATAGATAGATAGATAGATTTCCTAATAGTGCATGCTCTTTAGATATTGTAGTAGCATTATAAATGGATGGCATTCTCCATAGATAGGTCAGTCTGCATGACTGGACTATTGAACTTCCACGGTGGTCTTTGGTTCACTGAGTATATGATAATGGAAGTTATTAAAGCTGCTAATATGACTGGTGTCACCCTCTGAAAAAATGATGCCTAAGGCTGAAGTCCAAATATGGCAAATCACTCAACTGGGGCAGAAAATTCATACCCCACATGTATAGAGTGAGAGGTTATACAAGGTAGGCCAGTGTGTATCTGACATAATGGAGAAAACAAGTGTGCAAGGAATGGCAAGTGTGTGTATTAGAGGTACTGTAAAGAGATTGCGCTTGAGCGTGTGTGCCGGCAAACTCTCATTCTGGGAGGTCTGTGAATCATCTTAGCTGTGGTAGATGACAGGTGTGGAGCCACTCAGGTCACTGCAGCAGTTACACAAACACACACACAGTCCTCTTTAGCCTCACACAGCAAAAAAAACAACAGCTCCCTCCTCCCTCCTACAGCCCACCATTCATTCCCTCTTTCTCCCCCAGTGGCTGGCCTGATCCCTGTCATGTGGCCTGGCTTACTGCCCCCTCTGTCAGAAAAAGAAGGGATGGATGGAAGGGTTGAAACTCAAGCAGACAGGATCAGGCCCAGTGAAGATTTTATTTAACTGTCGGAAGTTCTTTATCTGATCAGCAAACTCTCCTAAGAGACGGAATCAGCAGAATCACAGACAGACTATCTATCTATCTATCCAGTCATCCTTCCATCCATCCATCTGTTTATGATTATGGTGACAGATGGTTTTGCTAACATGGGGGTCCAAACCAGATTTACCACACTGGCTAATTAAAGCTTATTAACTCCAGGTCAGAGGGGAAGATTAACACCTACTGACTCACCGCAAACAACTGGCCACCATATTAGTAATCAAAGTAACCTTCCAAGATTTTCCCTGGTTTTGACCAGTCACTGAGAGTATTAAATCCAGACTTGAATGATTATAATAATCTTAATGCTGACTGTGTAATCAGTCTGCCACAGTTCCTGTCAGGTTCTGTTATTATGATACTCTAAACATAGGACAGACCTCTGGAAAAAGCAGATTTTTTTTTCATTTCAGGGATCTTTGATTTCTAGCTGAGTATGGTTCTGTATGAGTATGTTGCGTCGTATTTTTTTATTGGTGAAATGCTACTAATTAATAACCAGATGACCCAGTTGCTTCACGTAAATCTAGAAAAACACTGAGGTAAATTTAAGGTTGATAGTGAATAACTAACAAAAGAGAGAGTGACATGTTTCCTGGTTTCAGTGTAAAACACTCAAACTGCCATTTGGAGCAGATCATAACTCTTAACAATAAAACTCTTAGCCATAAAGTTATTGTTCATTCTGTGCTGTGCTGACGTTGCAGACTTTGAGCAGAATCGTGTCACATTGCCCTCTACTGGGCATGTACAAAGGTATTGAGGTATATAAACACACACTTTCTCTCCTTCTTTCCTTCATTCCTTCTCTCGCAATTCTGGGAAGTGTGTTTCTGTGAGAGTCCTTAATAGTTTCAGCTATTTGATGCTAACAGATGTTTTGACCACATATTTCACAATGACAGAGTTTCCACTGTGGCATATTTAGTCTGTGCTTCTAGTGGTGCTCAGTGGGAAAGATGCTGCCCTCGTCTTTGTTTTGTTTCAGTTGTCTTCATCTGAAAACCCCAGGAGCTACTTAAGAACTTTCAGTTCTTCATTCATCTCTCTCGGTTGATTACAGTAATATATTAAGTGATGTTGATAAGGCGGAAAAGAAAACAGCGCACTCAGAAAAGGGGAAACCGAGAAATTATTGAAAATAGAGAAATGAACAAAAATGGTTTGTTTTGTTTATGCTAGCATACTGCATTTTATACACTAAACACTTAATTCATAACATTCAGTTACAGTGGAGACCAAAATTAGAGAGCAATCTATAAATACTTATATTTTTTTTCTAAAATATATCTTCATCACTCAAAATGAAGCAATATGAGCTGTATAGGTATACCACTGTTCTACTAATACGTTTTACAAAATAATCATAGAATTTAAACAAAAATCCACATCATTTTGTGGAAAACACAGTGTTCAAAATTAGAGAACAGCAACTACTGTAGTTACCAGGGTTTCTTTAAGGCATTTAAGCACATATAAAGAAAACATTACATATTATTTAGCATGTCTGTAACCACCTAAATCAATGATTTAAAAAAGCATTTTTGGCAAAAACAGGTTATTTGCCAGAGAAATAAGATGTTTTTTAAACATTTATGACAGTTATAGCACCAGCTGTGGTCCGATCTCCCTAAAACTTTGCGTGCTGGTTTAGAATCACCTGTCGCATGTGCTCACCAGGTTTTGGGAAGGTTTGAGTTTTTGTTTAGGCTTTATAGGCTTTTGGGTATATTTGGACAGGCCCCATTTATAAACAATCCCGTTATACTTTCCCAAAGGGTAAATTTCAACATTTTTTTTTTTAATAATTGAGTTGTTTTTTTCCAGATTGAGCGAAAAACCTAGGACTAGTTCGCAAAAGTATTTTTTTTTACATTTTCTCAATCATTTAACAATTGACACCAGTAGTTCTAGAGGCAAAGTTATTTGGAAAGAGGAAGTCTATCGTATGATATGAATATTGTGCGTATATGTAAAAAAAGGGGCAATATACAGTCATTTCCGCCTTGAAAAATCGCCCCCCAGTAGCCATGAGTCAAACAGACCCACAGAGTTTTGTTACGATCGACCTCCGTTAAGCTTGTCTAATAGGTGCTCAAAGTTCATTGGCCAATGTCAGCCATGTTTTTTGAGATACACAAATGTCCTGACCGTGTGTACCGTTTTTTTGTCAATAGGACAAACGATTGTGTAGTTATGGTCATTTTTACGTTTTTTTCCTCTTATAGCGCCACAAAATGGCCAAGCTCCAGGACTTTTTTAATGTGACCTCAGATTCAGCTTTTACATGCACATTGTGAGTTTGGTGAAGATATGTAATTCCGTTCAAAAGTTATAGCCGTTTTAGTAAAGGGAGCCCTGCCCCTTTCAAACGTTTTGGTGTCCCTTTGCCACTGAGAGTCAGAAGTTCAATTTTTTTTGTATATGTATTGATATTCACTCTCCAGAGAATCTTCCTGCACTGTTTTGGTTTTGACCAGGTGAAAAACCTAGGATTAGTTCACAAAAGTAGGTTTTTCAAAAAGTGCAAAATCTGCGACAAACTGTTTCGGAGTTATGAGCGATTTCGTACTTTTGATCACTGTAGCGCCCCCGTCAGGCTGATTGGGGCGAGCCTTGGTGACGTTGTAGACAGTGTGAGTACTACCATCCCTCCAAGTTTCAAGTCTCTACAACTTACAGTTTGGTCTGCTTGATCAGTTTTATGTGGAGATTGCTGATCCTTGGCCACTCTAACAATAACAATAGGGTTTCAGCAGCAGCCCAATGTGCTTCAACCCTTAATTTTGGAGGGTTACACCTGCCGACTTCTCTTAAGCATGCTGAGACCAATCCTTACCCTGTTCAGCACTGAACTGGCAAGCAATTCCAGCTGCAGTGTTGAACCAACTCACCATTGAGAATCTCAATTTGGGAATTCTATTTGGGAAATCAGAGATTAATATGGCCAACTTCTCTTGCAGTGGCTGAAAGTCTCATTCCTTTGGCCTTCATCTGGTCAACCTGCAGGGTTTTAGTCACTTTAAAGCGGCCCACCATCTTGCAATCTAAGTGAAAATTAGAGAAATGCTGCCATTTAAACTGGGTTTGTCATATAATTAAGAAAGTTAGTACCAGGTGCCAGATTAACACTAATAACTTGGAGTTATCTGTAAGTGTTCTCTAATTTTGATCAGAGTTCAAATATCTAGAATATCTAGTTTATTATACTGTGCTTCAGAATACAATACATTTATGAAATATGGTTAGAAAAAAGCGTTTTTTCTTTATTTTTGATCAAATAAGCGGATAAAACCGATTCCAAACGTTTGACCCAAACTGTTCAGTTGCGTTAGACTGTGTTGATTTTTTTTGTCAAGTTGATTTAAAACGAAAGCAAACAGAATATTGAAAAATATCATGCCGTGTCTGGGCAACAAGGGACCATAGATTCTTTAGAATGACTCTGTGACTCACAGATTAAAGATAATATTGAACTTTTTATCAGACAGCGCTTCTGCAAATAACCTCCAGGAAGAACTTGTGTTGCCTGGCACGTCATAACACAGACAGATACGCCATCATTGAAGTTTCCCTCCCAGCGCCCTCTAGCTCCATCTCTGTCTGTCTGCGTCAGCTCAGCTTATAACTCTTCTGGTGACGCTCGTGCAACACAGCAGCCCAAAATCTCCCAGACATATGCAGAATGGACTAGACCCACATTTTCGTTATCCCTCAGGTTTTTGCGAGCGCCTTTGGCGGTGTAGACATGATAGCTAGATCGCCGGTCAGGTACAATGACGACAGGCACGCAGAGTTGGGAGGCTGCAGGCAGGAAGTGGGAGATTTCCTGGAATGTGTGTTTTTTCCCCCCACAGTGGTGCAATAACAGCACTCTCGTTACTCATGTCGATGTGCTCCATAGCTTCACAGGCCCTGTGCGTATGTGTGTTTACGTGTATTTGTGTGTGTGTGAGTCCACCGCAGGAGGAGAGACTGACTGGAGACTGCGATTGTACTCTAGGGAGGTTTAGATTCAGTATGTCTCTATTGGTGTCGACAGGACAGATATCCTCAGCCTCTCTAGGGGTCTAAACACGCTCCCTAAGATTCCCACTAAGCCTGTTTCCTAAGCCCACCTCCCCATGTCTCCCCACCTGAAACTAAACACCAGAAAAACATTCAACAAATTAAATATTTTGCTCTGTATATGTCTATAAGGATAGCACTCAAAAATAAAATTTCTGTCATCATTTACTCACTTACATTGTCCTTAAACTGTAAGATTTTTCTCAAAATTCCGACATTTTTTCTCAGAATTGTAAGATTTAGTCTTGCAATTGCAAGTAATGAAGTCAGAATTGCAAGATATAAACTGGCATTTTTGACTTTTTTCTTAGAATTGCGTGATATAAACTTATAATTGCAAGTTATGAAGTCAGAATTGCGATATATAAACTCAGAATTGCATGTTTGTATCTCGCAATGCTGACTTTTT
>JAHKKF010523921.1:0-12018 GCA_019740295.1 Labeo calbasu | reverse complement strand
CCACTGACCAAAGCAAGTTTGCAGACCATCCGCGATCACACACGGATAAAAAAACAAACGGCAAACTTCAGTTACCTGTTACTGAGTTACTCTAGCGTGTCTAATAAGCGCGCTCCATCCGACAGTCTCAAAGTCTTCCGCGGGAATGCTGGGATGCGGGAACTGGTCAAAACGCGTCCAGACGTCCCGGGCTTGATGTCCAAGTTTCGGTGCACTTCACTTCCACAAGCGCAACGGCACAAAGCGACTCTGACCAAACTCCAGAGAGTTTACTACCAACCTCTTCTAATGCTGCTTCAGCTGCTTCTGTATTCCAGTGAAAGCGAGCGAGCGAGCGAATAACGGGCAAAGAACGAACGCGGAGCTCCGGAGGCTCGCTTTTCTCGGTCTGCTGCTTTTTCTCCTGTCGCGGTTGGTACTTGTACTCTCGGCTTCGGAGTCTTGCTGCTTGTGGTCTGAAGTGTTTCAGTCGGAGTGGCGTGTGGCCTCCTCGCGCTGCCTTATAAACCCCTCCACCCTGCGTGGATCGCGCGCACCGGTGAATGAGACAGCGCGCGGGGGAGAGTGTGTGTGAGTGTGTGTGCGTGTCTGCGCGTGCGCGAGAGCTGGACACACAGAAAGACGAAGGAAAGCGCCGATGTGCGCACAGACCAACGCAGAACCGGAAAGAGAGACTTCACGGCGCTTTCTCTCACTGACAGTGAGCGTTACATCATTACACCTGTTTGCCCACACTAATCAATACGATTGACACACATTAAACGATCAACAACTCACCCAACGTGTCTAAACTACAACATTACGACACAACACGACTGTACTTTTATGATGTTTTAACTTGTTTAGTCTTTCTGCTTAAAAATGACTGTTTAATTAATTGTGAATTTTACTAGCAATTCATAAGTGAAAACAGATTATACACTACGTTTTTCCGTTTACATCATAATCATAAACTGCTTTATTATTCAAACTGAATTAAACAACCAGAACAGAATTAAAGTAGCAAAGTAGCACCGCAATGGAACGGATTTATTTATTTATTTTCGAGGTGAACTTTGTTTTATGTTTTGCTGATTTAAAATTCACGCTTAATTCACTGAGTTACCTGCCGTTTCTTTTCTAATCATTTTGCTCAACAGTGACACTGAAGTTATTATACAGTATTATTTCTTCATGATATCATGTTTAAGTGGGAGTCTGTTTGACTAATTTATTCGGTGTTGTGTTGTTAGAGCTCCAGTGAACTTTTTTGGTTAAGTTTATTTGTTTTTCTCCTCGTCATGCGACCATGCGCGCACACGCGCACGCGGACTGTGGGCGTTCGCGCGGTTCCCGCCAGGAGAGCCTCGCGGGGGCGGGAGAGTCGGCGGATTCTTCCCAGAGCCGCCAACATGACAACATTACCACAGTAAGTCATGCTTAAAACAGCTCAAACTCGTGTGTGCTCTCAACGTCCATTGCAATATTTACCAGAACCCCGCAAATCTGCCATGTGTCCGAATAAGGGCCTACGCTGAGGGCCGAATTCCCTCACAATCGCTAATGAACTTCAGCCAGAGTCTGAGAATAATGCATAACGGAGAGTGTGTGCGTGTATTACTCATCAGCGGAAGCAAAGGTAGGAAAACACTTATTCAGGCATGTATGATTCACTGACTCTCCCTCAATCAAACGGTGACAGGAAGATTGAGGCCTGTAACCTGCGCTCAGGAAAATACCTCCTCGAGATCCTGCGTCACATGTTCACATCCAGCTGTGCGTGTGAGAGGAGAGGCCGAAAGCTCACTCTCACTCAGGTCTAAGAAGAGCCCTGACCATGACTGATTTATGAGTGTCACCGGTGAGTGACCCGCTTCTGCAGAGATTGGGGTTCGGACGCAAAGACGAAGATTGGCCTTTCATCACACACACACACGGGCTGTCTGTAAGTGTGAGAGAGTTTCTGCGGGTGTCATTCTCCACTTCCGCCTCTAGAGGGCGCCGGTATTTGAAACACCAGCCTGAAGCTCCTCTGGTTTCTGCACAGTTTCTGGTGAATCACACACAGGTTTGGTTGGTTGGCATGATCATCATAATGCCATCTGCCAACATCATGCCAACACCATCTGCATGTTATCTGTATCTTTCTCCATCGATGGTCATTCAGAAGCGGCGGCGTATTCGGACAAAGTACTGTTTTTCACAAGTAGCGAGTGAATTGAACCTTTTCAGGTCTGTTCATAGTCAAGGATCGGCCTCGGTGTGATGCAAAAGTCTTTTTTCAACAGAAATCAATAGGAAAAACAAAACAAAAAGTTACATAAGGGTTAAATTCATAAAACGTAAAATAAACTAAACAAACAATTAATATGAAATAAAAAAAAATGTTTTTTTTTATTTCAGTTAGTTAACAAGGCAACATTTAACTTAAAGTACTAAAATAACTAAAACTAATAAGAACTATCTAGACATTAACAACAAAAAGTAACAAAAATGACAGAAATACACAACAAAATTACTAAAGCTAACTAAAAGGAAGTTATTATACTACTATTATTTTTAATGTCATAACAATTAAGCACCCACTTCGCACTACTGTAAAGCAAAAAATATATTACAATATTTAAAATATATGTAAAGTGTTTGTAGTGCAGTATTTGCTTCACTAAATGTAATTAATAATGTATTTAATAAAATAAAAAATCCACTGCCGTCAGACCGGCTGTATCGCTGTCATGATCATGTGGAGTTCAGTTGTCATGAAACTAATGTCACAATGCAAAAGCTGTTCGTCCTAAAAACAGGCTTCATTTTCTTTGTGTGAAATATGTATATATTTTTTGATATATTGGGTGAAAAAGGAGCTGGACATCTTTATGAGATTCATCCAATTACCTGAGGATACAAAAGCTGTGGACTGACAAACCCGTGAGTTTGTTGTTCAGCCTGAACTGATTTAGGGCAGATTCTAGGGGGTCTTGAAATGGGTCAGCCAGCCTGACCGCACCGGAAATTACCACAAACACACACACACACAATACAGCAGCGCTTATCTATCAGATGAGGTGCGTGAGGAGTTCACACACACAAAAGAGCCAAGAATCCATTTCAAAAGCAGGACGAGGGTTTGGAGAAGAAGTGAGAGGAGAAGCTGGAATCAGGCTGCAGTGTGTGAGCGTGGGATCGGGTTTGGTAATGGTGACTCAGACGTGTGTGTGTGTGTACATGTGCAAGTGTGTGTGAGTGTGTGTAGGAGAACCCACTCACAGAAGGAAACTCCTGGACCATTTGTGAGGGAGTCCCGCCCCGGCCCGAGAACAAGAGCCCTACACGGTAAACACACACAGAGACGTCGTGATCGAACAGGATGTTCTGACACTCACCTGTGAACCTGTACGAGAACACCTGAGCACAGCAGGTGCGACTCGACAATCGCAATTCAACACAATCAGTTGAGATATCAAACAGAACGACTTTCAAAGTAGAATTAAAATAAACTGATATTCAAAGAAACTCATACAAACCCTTAAGGGGAGACACTGCAGGCAAAACACAGTTTTTCTCATTCGCCTGTCAAGTTTGAGATTTTGGGGTTTTTCAGAAAGTGTTTTTTCAGACTAGTGGAAACACTCAAAAGACACTGTTAAATGTTTATTTGATAGCACTTTATCTATTTGTGTCAATAGATTTCAATTACAACACATATTTTCAAAGGCTGTTTTGTCAAAATGAGCCACAAATCTACACTTCATTTTTATTCCGGTCTATATCCTGAAGGTTTTTGTTCTGTTCCAGAGGGATTGTTCATAATATAATTTGCTTGATTTTATACAACAGTTTATTCCCCCAAAAAACCTGTAAGAAAATATTGTTTTCTGTCTGTTCTAAGTGTTTTCTGAATTATGGAGTGACAAAATGAGATACCCAACATTCCCTCTGCAAAAACATTTGACTCTAATATGTTAGAAAACTTTTACAAATAATGCATTACAATATTGCGTTACTCCCTAAAATAGGTAATTACATTACTTAGTTACTTTTTATGGAAAGTAGCGTGTTACTTTACTTTTGCGTGACTTTTTAAATCTGGGCGGGACTTGCTTGTTTGTTTTTAATATAAAAAAGTTCTATTTTGGCAAATGTAAAAGCCCTTTCACACCAAAAGTGAAATGAATAAGACTCAGCTGAAGAAAACGTAAATTCACATCTGTAAAGTACAACGCAAAAGTTCAACACACTATAAATAAATGAAAAAAAGAAGCACAAATGTTCATCGAAGATCAGCAGCAAAGACATTGGTTAATAAAATGGGATTAAATACATAAAGGACATTTAACATTTAATTATTGCAAGTTTGGAGCTGTTTTTATTCATTTTGAGAATTACTGCATCTGTTTTGGTTTTTTTTACAAGTTCAGTACCATCTTTCTCTCTCAACATGGGGACAAGAGACCTGTCAATCAATAAATGGGGAAAAAAATTACTGGAATTACTTATTTTGAAAAAGTAACTCAGATATTTTACTATCAATTAAAAAGTAATGCATTACTTTACTAGTTACTTGAAAAAAGTTTACGTAACTCATGTTACTTGTAATGCGTTACCCCCAACACTGCGTAATAAAAACTATATAGACATTTAAAAAATACAAAAACTAATAAAAATGTGAAATAAACACAAGTACATATCAAATAAATGGTCAGCAGACATGTGCAGCGCATATTTTGTACCTAAAAATAAGAGAAAACAAACAACAAAAGTGATATAATTTTATTCTTATGTAAATAAACTGAAGCTTTTTTTAATTACATGACAATTAAGCACAGCCCCCCCCACCATTTTCATGTCTATTAGGTGTATTTTAAGTTTTTTGTGCATATAGTTCTTAGTTTTAGTTATATTAGTACTTTAAATGAAAATGAGAACTTATAAATATAATACATCAGTGATACTGAAACACAAGGACAGATGTTACATCTGCATCTCCTTTAATTAGAAGTTCCTACAACAGAAGACCTTCATGAATCAAACCTCTTCCACCCATATTTCCTGTACAAACATAAACATGAGCGTTTCATCCTCTGACTATAAATACACCGATGTGAATAAGCGCTCGTAGCATACGATTAACCTGCGTAAGACGCATCAGGACGGTAATGAAACGGGACAGAGGTGATATTTTGGTCTTCACACTCTCAATGGACAGTAATAGCTTCTTCAAGCATCCTTCATCTGTGAATAAACCTGTCTGTCTGTCCGTCTGTCCTTCAGCCGTGCGTCATTCACATTCACTCCCATCCGAACGGCCCCTCAACACGCCGATCTCATCCGCCGCAGACATGCCGGGCTTTTTTGAGATCTTAAGAGGGTTTGTGTCATGTTGACTCTAAAGAAAGATCTCCATCACAAAGACGCTTCAGCACACTCACAAACAGCAGGAAGAACACACGGACCGAACCAGACGAAAGCAGAGCTCTGGAGATCTTCTGCTCCGTATCTCAGCACATCTGAGGAACATGAGAAGAGCTTCAGATGCTGATGGATCAGTGTGAGAGATTCAGCGCCGATGATGAACATGTGCTAACCTACTAACCTAATGAATCTGTACAAACATACTCGACAAACAGATCCGCAACATACACCAGTCCATTCATTCATTTACTTATTCACTTTGAGATTTACTTGCAAATAACAAATGAAAGAGGGAGTGTCCTCACACAAAAGGGGTGTGGTCCTATATAAAATGGGGCGTGTCCTCGTGGCTCTGAGGATGATTGACAGTCAAGCTTCACTAGTACTAAACTAGTGTTTGGGTGATTCCTCAGACCGTGTGTGTTGTTGAGAAAAGTTTTGCTGCTACTTCAGTAAATGACGCAGCATTTCCAGCTACTGGAGCAGAAAGTAGCTGAAAAAAAAATCCCACAGACGCAGAACGACTGAGCTCAGACTCGTAAAACATCCAGAGAGAAACCCTGGAAAGGCTGTCAGATCCACTGCAACAGTGTGACGTTGAGTTTGCAACACCGGTTATCTTCAGAAACGTACAAATCTCGCTCCTGAGGGAATCAATTACGATGCAAAAACACCGTGTGTATTAATAGATGTAATTCTGAACGTGGAGACTCATGGAAAGACAGACGGACGGTGTTTCCGGTGCGTGAATATCCCTGATGTGATTCAGTAAATGAAATGAAAGAACTGAATGTGAGATTCATTAAAGTCGTAATTAACCAGCGGACTCGTTTTATCTGTACAAATGGATCTATTAGAAAGCAAGAACATTGATGGACAACAACACACACACACACACACACAGAAGCTCCTTTCTAGAAGCTTGTGCAGATGTGACACACAGACGCTGTTCGTTGTGTTTCTGCAGTTCTGTTGTTGTGTTTAGGTTCATCAGCAGATGATGTTTGTCTCAGAATCACATCTCATCAGTGTCTCTCTCTAGGAACAGAGAGCATCCTGCTGCACACACACACACACACACACACACACACACACACACACACACACACACAAACAAACACATTTTTTCCCCATAACTAGGGTATACCTGAACAGCAAATACACGCACAAGCATGCACACACTCAAAAACATACATGCACACGCATGTACACAAATGCGCACACACACGGAAGAATCATCGAGATTCAAGGATTCACCTCTGACAAACAGAAGAAAGAAACACAAAGAGAAAAATACAGAGCGAGAGACAGAGAGAAAGAGAGAGACGGGTTGTGTGCGTTAGCTGCACTTCCTGTTATCCATATATGGGCCGCAGGAAGTGAGGTGAGGAAGAATGAGTCAGCACTGCCTCCTCCCGCGTGTGTGAGTGTGTGTGTGTGTGTGTGTGTGTGTGTCAGTGCTGCGGAATAAAGACGCAACATAACGAGAAAGAAAAACACAAAACAAGAGGAGCTGCGAGAGCAGGAGAGAGATGCTGAACAAAACCGAACCGAAGCACAGGCATGATCAAAACACACGCTTCAGATACAGTAGCATCCATACATTCACCACACACACACACACACACACACACACCTCCACTTGTTGATCAACATCAGTTACCTAACCATTAAAACACTCTTAAAGCAATTGTGTTTGTTAACATCAGTTAATGGATTGTGAACTAACATGAACTAACTGTATTTACATTAACAAAGATTAATAAATGTATTGTTCATTGTTTGTGAATGTTAGTTAATACATTAACTGATGTCATACTACGGGGCCGTTGAATGCTTGAATCTGATTGGCTGACGAATGTTCTGAAGGTGTGCATTACTTTCAGGGAAACGCAGGGAGAACGTAGTTCCAGGCGGCTCTTGACCCCATTACACGTTTATCACTTTGCCACACAGTTTCAGTTATTTCAAAGGTCCTTACAGCCTAAAACAGCAAAATAACAAAAAACCACAACGACTCTGGCCAAATAAATAAATACAGTAAACAACAGGATAAAAACGACAGATTATTTTCATGGTTTTGCCACAAAGTTATGTTTTATTATGTATGGAAAGCACATACTCTATTTCTCCCTTACAGACGCACACACGTACAGTTTGCACACACGTTAGCATACACGCTAATGCTGTTAGCACTGCTCTGATGATTAACAACTTAAAAACTACATGACCTTTCTCACAAGCGAGGAAACAATGGAGCTATTCCTGAAGAAAATGAACTTAAAGATTCACTATTAGTAGAGACACTGCTGCCGACTGAGAGACGCACAGACTCTGACAGGTAATTCAGGAGCTTAATCTTTCTCTTTCTCTCTCTCGCTCTTTCCATCTGTCTGCTTGTCTGTCGGTCTAAACTTTATTATTAACTGCATTAGTTTGCTATCAACGGCTCAAGCGTCGTCACTAGGTCTAAAATGACGTTTTGGAATTAGCAGCAGAGGTGTTGGATGAGCTGCGTAAGAAATGAATCCTACTCACAATAGTGTTCTAAGGACAAAAACCAGACGAAAGCCTTGAAATATCATCTGATCGATGTTTGGAGGTGTGGTAAGTGTAGCACAAGCGGAATAATTGACTTTGGTCCGTTGAATTCTTAGAAAATAATGCACACCGGAGGTATAATGCTTCACGTCGTGGCCTCATCACCACCTCAGGTGCGCATTATTTTCGATGAATTGAACGACCCGTCGTCAATTATTCCTTTCTTAACAAATGACACCTTATTGTAAAGTGTTACCATAATATTTAACGGACCTAAACAATGAAAATACATATATTTTTTTCAATTATCAATAAAACAAAAAAATACTGGAGTATGTTTTACAAGAAAATACTATTTCACTTTTTCTACTTTAAAATTACACATTTATTTCAATGAATTCCTTGCTGTTTTTTTTTGTTAGTAACTGTGTATTTATGAGCACTTCTGAACATTGTTTATGAATTTTTCAGTGTATTTTAAATAACTATTATTAAAAAGATTAATAAATACTGTAACAAATGTACTGCTTATTGTTAGTTAAGGTGAGACACTGCAGGTGAATGGGGCAAAAAAATAACTAACAGTTGATTGATTACATTGATAATTGCAAACAGTTTTTGTATTACAAGTTTTCTAAGATGTTAGGTTTAAATATGCAAATGATTATTTATCATTATTTAATGAAATATGTGCTAATTTGCATATATTTCTAGTACAAAAATCTAAATATTGGATGAAGTCAGTTTCAAAATTCTTGTTTTATTTATTTATTTGTTTATTTTTTTGACATATCAGAGTCAAATGTTTTTAATCTCATTTTGTCACTCCAATATATTTTTCACAACTTTTTGGGGAATAAAATGTTGAATAAAATCAAGCAAATTAAATATGAACAAATCCCTCTGTAAAAACCTTTAGGATATAGACAGGAATAAAAATGTTTGGTGTGGTGTGTGTAAGTGTTGCTGAAGTGTAGATTTATGGCTCAGCGTAGGAGAAAAAAAAACTCATTTTGAGAAAACGGCTTTTAAAAACATAGATTGTAATTGAATTCTATTGACACAAATAGATAAAGTGCTGTAAAAGAAACACTTAACAGTGTCGTTTGGATGTTTTCTTTCCACTAGTCTGAAAAAACACTTATGTATGAAAAACCAAAAACCCAAAATCTCAAACTTGACATGTGCATGAAAAAACAGTGTTTTTGCTTGCAGTGTCTCCCCTTAAATACTTAATGCATTAACTTATGAGATCTTATTGTAAAGTGTTAATCTGCAAAAAAAGATTGAATCTAGATTCATTTGCTTGAGAAGCAAAATGACTTAAGACATGAAAGGATTCTGAAAAAAATGTATTAAAACTAAACAACTTTGAGAATAAACGAAAGAAAAGCAAGATTATTTTTCTGGCCTCAGTGGCAGATATTTGTTCTTGATTTAAGGATGTTTTGAACTGGAAAACAGGACAAAAATATTGAGGAAGGAAATCATTTTTTGAAGTGTGCCAACATACTTATCTAAGCGCTGGTTGGTTTATGCTGGTGAGCTGCTTGTTTAGTGAAGCCGGTCGACTATGCTAGGCTTAGTTTGATAAGAAGCCTTCGGAAACGCAACACATTCTCGTGACCAATTAATACAAGTCTTTATTAGGTTAACTGGACAGCTAGATGAGGAAGCATGCTTTAGTAAGTGTATTTCTGATGTCTTTCTCTGACCAGCAGCACTGACGTCAGCAGCTGCTCAAAGCGC
Organism: Labeo calbasu; assembly: GCA_019740295.1. Classification (NCBI taxonomy): domain Eukaryota; kingdom Metazoa; phylum Chordata; class Actinopteri; order Cypriniformes; family Cyprinidae; genus Labeo; species Labeo calbasu. The sequence goes on along the minus strand of JAHKKF010523921.1, from coordinate 2,337 downwards.
TTTTGCAACCGGTTTATCACAAAGGTCAAGCTGTGAAGATTTGATATCACAGCGTCAGATCAGAATCGAGCAGCAAAAAAACCCAAACGCGTGAATCGGTTCTGAAGCAGAAACAGCCTGCAGTCGCAAAACAACCCTCCGCTGAATGAAGATCAGACGGGGTGGAAACGCCAGCCGAGAACCTCTCGGCGTGATGTGTTCAGATGCCGCTGCGCTTTATAACCGAATTAACCAGCTGCTCAACCAGCTCCTTAACCACTGCTGTGGCATTACATCAAACCTGCACCAAACAAACATAAACCCTGTCATTTAGTCATGATATTTGAGGTGCAAAATAATCCCGCCCAACTATTTAGATTACAGCTTTTCTGAAATGCTAAAACACCTTTTTTGAAACCATCACTCAATTCCTCAAAACCTTAAACACAAATCCAAATGTTCAAACTAAATTCACAGAACCCCTGACTCTTCTGCAAAATCAATCGCTTTGAAACCATTTCACCTGTACACAAAATCAAACTAAGTTTTCAAATCATACACACATTAGTCAGTACTACACACACTACAGATCATTCATTAGACACTACATCAAAAAATAGAGAACACAGTGTCCAGTGCATGTAGTTACAAAAAAAGAATGTTTACTGTATATGGTAATAATTTTGCAAAACAAGGAAGAATATACACACACACACATACACACAATATGTACATATGGACCGGCTCTCGAACAAAACAGAGCTTGAGGAAGGATTCTCAGAAACATCAACACAACAAAGTGTCTTTAATGGGCGTCAAATGTAATCAGACTGTTTTCCTGACAGAGCCCGTGTAAACAGTCGAGCGGCACCTAATAAACATCAAAATACAGACACTTACAGTTTTTTTTCAACTGCTTACACACATTTTCAAAACTTTACACACAAATCCAAGAACTGCACACACAAAATGCAAAATGCCTCATATCTCTTGCAAAATGAAGCACTGCATTCAAAATATCAGAAGCACATCTCAAAACCAAACACTTCTCATACGCTGCAAGCAGCTTTGCCTTCATATTATATTTTATTTCCTCAAATAATTAGACAAAATAATTGAACACCCACACTGTTAAACATGTTATACTGCGTAGATAAACTTATATCTATACTTACAAACTGTAGTCCGTTACTTATTACAGATTATAACTGTATTTAGTACACTGAATGAAAGAGAACCACAAGAGAGTCCACAAAAAAAGAATATTTCATAATATTAAATAAAACTATACTCCGAACTAAATGGCATAAATGCATTAAAATCAGAAAATAAATGTAACTAGCAAGAGATTACCACAGACATTACATAGACTCGTTATTTCTAGTGCTATATAGCCATCATTTACACAAAAGAGACTCAGGCAGATCAGGTAGGTGTCATAACTACGCCATCTACACCAACTCACTGCCATTCAACAATATCAGTGTATTTGTGATTTGTGATGTAACGCACAAACCTGAATAAAGCGTGGTGAGTGTGTAATGCTCTTAACCGCTGGCGTCTGCCGCGTGTGACGTTTCGGCTCAGGATAGTCGCCCGCCGTTGACTTATTTATAGCGCCTCTGAACGTGAATCCCAAATACGAGTATTTTAACATCAAACCAATGACACACTCGAACGTTAATAACATGAGGAGTCAGCGGCGGGACTCCCACGACAAACAGAACGACCCGTAACGCTGCGTCAGAGCCGCCGACCCGGCCTAAAAACAGAAGCGCTCTTTATTTCCCCAGTTCATCACGCTGACCTCAGATACGACGCTCATTAAACCTCTCCGAATGTGCTCTCTAGAACAAAACAGAGCTTGAGGAAGGATTCTCAGAAACATCAACACAACAACATGTCTTTAATGGGTGTCAAATGTAATCAGACTGTTTTGCTGACAGAGCCCGTGTAAACAGTCGAGCGGCACCTAATGAACGTGATCAAAATAGAGACGCTCAAACTGAACACTTAATGAGTGTGTGCAAACGGGAGTTGTTTTTCTGGGCCGTGTGTTATTTTCTGGATCAAATCTCTTACAGATGTGTGTTTGGTAAGTGCTGTGTGTTCGCAGGACAGGATTTATTTGCATATTTTGTTTTAGCATGAGTGTTCTTCACTGTAGATGCTCAAAACACTTTCATATTCATATTTCACACCCGTCGCTCTTCATCACTGAGAACCGAATGATTCCTCTGATCAGACTTAAAGAGAACGGTCCTTCAGAATTAGTGTTGGGTTCGAGTCCACCTACGTCGAGTCCGAGTCTTTAATCAGTCGAGTCTGAGACGAGTCTGAGTCGGACTCAAGTCCGAG
>JAHKKF010523920.1:8701-21423 GCA_019740295.1 Labeo calbasu | reverse complement strand
TGCTAATCGTAGTTAGCGCCTAGCTAAATGAACCTTTCACAAATGACAAGATCTTAAAATTATTTATGAAGATATCGCACTTCCATAACAATTTTCACACTGTATTTTCCATGTAAACAGCCTCGAAGATGCAACTTCTCTATGCTAATTGTAGTTAGCGCTTAGCTAATTTAACCTCTCAACTCCTTCATTACATAAGGGAAGTTATTTACGATGATAACGCACTTCACATGTTTCCCATTTCTACGTAAACATCCTCCAAGATGCAATTTCTCTACATTAATCGTAGTTAGTGCCTAGCTAAATTAACCTTTCAAAAATGACACAACTCTTTTACTACATGAGGGAAATTATTTACAAAGATAAAATACTTCCATACACAAGTTTTACCACAGTTTTTTCCATGTAAACATCCTCCAAGATGCAACTTCTCTGTGCTAATCGTAGTTAGCGCCTTGCTAAATCAGCCTTTCACAAATGACACAACTCTTTCACTACATTGGGGAAATTATTTACGAAGGTAGAGCACTTCCATACACAATTTTCCCACAGTGTTTTCCATGTAAACATCCTCCAAGAAGCAACTTCTTTGTGCTAATCACAATTAGCACCTAGCCAAATTAAGCTTTCACGATGACAAAATTTCTTCACTACATAATTATTTACAAAGTTTTTTACGTACTAAATTTTCCATGTAAACATCCTCCAAGATGCAATTTTTCTATGCTAATCGCAGTTAGCGCAGAGCTAAATTAACCTTTCACAAATGACATGATCCTTCACTACTTAAGAGAAATTATTTACGAAGGTAACGCACTTCCATACACAATTTTCACACTGTATTTTCCATGTAAACATCCTCCGAGATGCAACTTCTCTATGCTAATTAGTTAGTGCCTAGCTAAATTAAACTTTCAACTCCTTCATTACATAAGGGAAATTATTTACAAAGATAAAACACTTCCATACACTAATTTTACCACAGTATCAGCAGTTTCCTTATGCTAATCGTAGTTAGCGCCAAGCTAAATTAACCTTTCACAAATGGCACAACTCTTTTACTACATCAGGGAAATTATTTACGAAGGTAACGCACTTCCATACACAATTTTTGTACAAAATTTTCCATGTAAACACCGTACAAGATGCAACTTTTCTATGCTAATCGCAGTTAGCGCCAAACTAAATCAACCTTTCACAAATTACACAACTCTTTCACTACAGTGGGGAAATTATCTACGAAGGTGGAGCACTTCCATACACAATTTTCCCACAGTATTTTCCATGTAAACATCCTCTAAGAAGCATCTTCTTTATGCTAATCGTAATTAGTGCCTAACTAAATTAACCTTTCAACTCCTTCAATGCATAAAGGAAAATTATTTACAAAGATAACGCACTACCATACACAATTTTAATAGCTAAATTAACCTTTCACAAATTACACAACTTTAACTACATAAAGGAAATTATTTATAAAGATAACGCACTTCCATACACAATTTTCAGACAGTATTTTCCACGTAAAAATACTCCAAGGTGCAACTTCTCTATGCTAATCTTAGTTAGCGCCTAGCTAAAATAACCTTTTCAGAAATGACTCCTTCACTACATAAGGGAGATTATTTTTGGAGATAACGCACTTCCATACACAATTTTCAAACAGTATTTTCCACATGAATGTCCTCCAAGACGCAGCTTCTCTATGCTAATCATAGTTAATGCCTAGCTAAATTAACCTTTCACAAATTACACAACTCCCTCACTACAAACAGAAAATTATTTACAAATGTAACACACTTCCACACTTAATACACAATTTTCACATAGTATATTTCATGTAAATATCCTCCAAGATGCAGCTTCTCTATGCTCATCGAAGTTAGCGCCTAGCTAAATTAACCATTCACAAATGACACGACCCTTCACTACTTAAGAGAAATTATTTACGAAGGTAACACGCTTCCATACACAATTTTCACACATTATTTTCCATGTAAACACCCTCCAAGATGCAACTTCTCTATGCTAATCGTAGTTAGCACCTAGCTCAATTAAACTTTCAACTCCTTCATTACATAAGGGAAATTATTTACGAAGATAAAACACTTCCATACACTAATTTTACCACAGTATTTTCCACGTAAACATCCTCCAAGATGCAGCTTCTCTATGCTGATCGTAGTTAGCGCCAAGCTAAATTAACCTTTCACAAATGGCACAACTCCTTCACTACATAAAGGACATTATTTACAAAGGTAACGCACTTCCATACACAGTTTTTCCACCGTATTTTCCACATAAACATCCTCCAAGCTAACGCTTCTCTATGCTAATCTAGTGCTGCGCTAAATTAACCTTTCACAAATCACATCCCTTCACAACATGAGGGTGACTGTAAGATAATGCATTTCCATACACAATTTTCCCACAGAATGTTCCACGTAAACATCCTCCAACTCGACACTTACCTATGCTAATCTTAGTTAGCGCCTAGCTAAATTAACCTTTCACAAATGACACCAGCCGCTCACTGCACAAGGGACTTGTGAAATGATCGTTTGTAAGAGGATGTAGATATTTAGGAGAAGACTCAAATTAAATATGCTCTGGCAGAACGTAAATTTCCGTTTTATGTGGCAATACTTCGTGCTAATTGTTTCCCTGCACCTTGATCCCATAATTAGGACCTTGCTAATTATCTAATTAGCCGGTAGCAGAAGGGCAGGTTGACGGCAACATTTTAGCCATCGTTCAGTGGCTCATTATCCTTGAGAAAGTCACCGTGTGCCCATCTCCCCCACCCTAACCACATACCCGTCGGGCTCAGGGAAGAGTCCACGCTGCTCCACCACCCTCTGCATTTGTCAAGCTGTCTGTTACAATGGCAAGTTTGCCACATCACAAAAGCCCCTCTGACAGCCAAGTTTATATTGCATTGGGAGTCTGTACGAGTAGAAAGACTAGGAGAGAGGAAAAGGGGGGCAGCCAGAGTTAAAGAAGGCTTGAAAGTGGTAATTTATAGGTGGTGGGTTTGATTTGCACTAGCGCTTCTGTCTTCTGCGAGCACTGGGTGTCAGAGCCTGGCTCGTAATGGTTAAGAGGGGAGAAGAGAAGCGAGCCGAGGAGGGAAGAGCCGGCTACAGCTTCTCCAGCGCCTGAGGCTGCTCCTCGGCCTGCTCAGGTGCATGCAGCCTTGCTCATTTTGCAGCTCGGTGGGGAATCCAGACAGGACATGGCTACTTCCCTCTGGGGGCCTGGTGACATCCCCCATCTCTTGTTCCCTGCCTTCGTTAACCATCCTCGTTCCCAGCCCCATCTCTGGCTTCCAGGGCATCCGTGGCCAGCAGGAGGCAGAGGCCGCTGGGACACTGCACCTTTGTGGCGCTAAATACAATGTGCCACAAACACAGTTAATCACTAATCTAGTTTGGGTCCATCACGCTCCCTTGCTGTGGGTGAGAAATGGACAGTGATGTTGTCATGCCTCATTAAAGTGATTAACAACTATTACCTTTTGTTTTCCAAGGTGACTGTTCTTTCCCCTGTCATGTGATATCATGTGGGGAGATGACCAGAGAGGGGCGCCTGTGAGATGGAGGGCAAAAAGCCAATGACATTTTATTTTTGTAAATTGTGTAAAGGTGACATACCAATTTTTATATCAACTGAATTTTGTTTTTAACTCATCCATTCAGTTCAAATGGTATGCCGTGATATGCCAAATGGTATCAGATGCCACAAGAAAACAACAAACAGTGCTAGTTATACACTCACAATGTGATATAATACTACCAAAAAAATTATAATCCTACCCATTAATACAGAAATCCCAGATAGACTATGAAAATATAAATATAAATAAATAAATGTAAAAATTATTTGTGTTTGGGAAGCTGTCAGCACGGAGACTGTAGTGTACACCGTAAATTTGAAAACGTTCCGCTTAAATGTTTAATATGAATAAACGGCTGCTAAGATAGTATTCATTCATTGGTGCGCGTTACGTCATCATGTAACAAGCCCATATCTTTCAAACTGCCTATCCTATCTTATCCTATCCTATCCTTTCCTATCCTATCCTATGTACTGTAGGATGAAGCTTTGTATAGTTTAAAAACATGTCACACAATTATTGTTTACACACACACACAGAAAAGTTTATCTAAAATGCTGTTGCAGAAATCATCTGTTCACATCTCTAAATTTGGTCAATCTAATTAAGTTGTACTGTTCACAGACCATTTGCTTTAAACTGAAAAATGTGTCAATCCATCCAAAAGCTGGTGATGCATGATTAAAGCAACCTGATCTCATGACAAAAATGTACTTGTGGGAACTTTTTCGCAAGGCGAAAGTAAAATGTCCACTGAGTGGTGCTAAAAGAGCGTTCATTTTTTTTCAACTGGAACAGATGAACGTACATATGGTACGTTTTATGTGATGCTGATTTTGTACGTGTCACCGCAGATTTGACTTAAAATGTCCATCGAGTGGTGCTATAACTGTAATGCTTGTGATGTTTTAAAATAACATACCATCTGCACTACACATAAACCTACTCAATATAAACAAAAGCAAATGTGACGTAAAAACACAATCGCAAGCATGCCGGTTTTAGCTTGTTTTTCGATCTGTCATCTTTCATCTCTTTCATCGTGAGTCATGTTTTTCACAGGATTCGTGCCCAAGGATTCTGCATCTTAAGTCCAATTCCATGCCGGCTGAGCTACCGAGCAAGCTTGTTACATCCGGAAAGCGAAACATATGGAGCTGTAATCATAACTGTTACAAGTGGTCGCTGTTTTACCACCTCTAGTGTTCAATTCATTTGGAAACTGTGTACTTATTGGTACGTATTTCACGTCTTGCGAAAAAGTTCTCACAAGTACGTTTTTGTCATGAGATCAGGTAGGGTTAAAGGGATAGTTGAAATTGAAGAAACTGAAGTCGTTATTTTTGTTTTCTTTGCGCATAAAATTTTTCTCGTAGCTTAATAAAATTAAGGTTGAACCACTGATGTCATATGGACTATTTTATCGATAATCTTACTACTTTTCTGGGCCTTGAACGTGTCAGTTGCATTACTATCTATGCAGGGTCAGAAAGCTCTCGGATTTCATTAGAAATATCTAAAATATGTGTTCCAAAGATGGACGAAGGTCTTACAGGTTTGGAATGACATGATTGTGAATAACTGATGACAGAATTTTCATTTTTGGGTGAACTGGATGAAGCTTCTTTCATGCTAAACAAAATTGTACGACTAGTCTATCACATCTTATCACGTCTGTTCATGTAAATGAAAGACTACTAAGAAATTTGTTGAAAGGGCATGCAACAACTCTGGTGCTCATATCAATCTGATTTTCAGAATTAAAGGAGAAATCTCACCACTGTTGTTTAATATATAGTTAAAAACAGAAATAGCTGAGATATATCTGGAAATACACAAAATTCAAACTCAGCAAATCAACTTTCATCCTCTGTTTAGTAATAAATGCATTTTGAGCCACTAAAACTGTCAAATCACTTAGGAGGTAGAGTGCATGCTGGGAAAGGAAGCAGAGTCAGGCGGTAACTCCAGAGGCACTCATGGATATGCTGTGACTATATCACAGAGTCTAATTGGCATGAGAGGAAACATGCGGTGTGACAGTAGGGGGACTGCATTGTGCTTTGGACATCTCATTTAGAAAGACTGCACTGAGGGTGAATGCTTTAATATTCTCCTCAAAGGCATAGTTCAGCCAAACACAGTTCTTTCATTATTTACTCACCCTTGTGTTGTTCCAAACCTGTATGCATTTTTATCTTCCGAGGAAAACAAAGCAAGATATTTTGAAGAACACTGGGGTCCAAAGACCATCAAACCATTTGAATTTTATTGTATGAAGGAAAAAAAACAGGTAATATCTTATTTTATGATCCAAAGAAGATCATAGAGTTTGGAACATTAGGTTGAGTAAGTTACATAATTTTCACTTTTGTCAGAGATCATCATAACTGACCTGTCCATAAAACGTGGTCAATACTCATTGCGTTTACTTGCAAAAACCAAGAATTTGACAGTATTTTATAGTTAAATTGCATGTAATCCAATATTAAACCATTTACCTTTTTTACAACAGCATTTGTAATTTTTTCCCCTGCCAAAATTTTTTTAAAAAGTACAAATTTATATTTTAGATCATTTGTTCTCTAACTAAATGCTGTGTTTTAACCGTCAAAATTCAAGTGACAACAACACCTCATAATTTAACGCAATCCAATCTCAAGGTTCCAAACTGCATTTTATTAGAAATATACTGGTGTGCTGATTTGAATAAATCTGCAAAAGGAACAGGAGAACAAAGCACAAATATCTGTATTCATACTGATGGATGTTTTACATGTGTGAGGAATGGCTTCCGTCCACATAAAATAATGCTTATATTATAGAACACATAATAATATTCATATCCTCATCAACATGCTCGGTGACTGATTGCGCTTCAATGCAGCAGACAGCGAGGAAAGGCAATATTCTGACAGCTAACATGTGTGAATAGTCAATTTATGAGCACATATTTCAAAACACGGAGCGGTCTAATCTGCAGCTGTCTTTGTACACAGAAGTGGGCCATGAGCTAAAAATATTGCCCAAAAACGGCAAATTCAAATCCCTGTTAAACAGTATTTCTATATCTTTAGTCATAACTCTTAGGGGGCCGGACATACAAAAAGCTCTTTGTCCCCTCAGAATTGAGTTTTCCAAGTATTAGGAGGCAGAGTTGTAAAAAACATCCATCCACCTCCGGAGCTGATCAATATGAGAGAGACCAGAGGAGTGAAGGCCTGATTTATCCCTCAGGCTACGGAATTCTTAAGCCAGTGCGGCACTCAGCGCACGGAGAATCCTCAGAGCCAGATTAACACGGGGCCTCATTATCGGCTGTGTAAATAAAGACGAATGGCCGGCAATATTCCTGCAAATTTGTTTCCCATTACGCCAGGCCGCCAGTAATTGCAGCTTGCGACTGAGTCCCCTGAGCCTGAATACAGTTACATTCATATTACTACCTATCAGGCCGCAAACGGCGCTACATGCTCGCTGATGGGAATACATATTCATCTGACATGAGTCTCTGTATACTGTATTGGTCTCATAGGACAATAATTGAAACAGGGCATAATGGTATAGTGCCAGTTTATGAACTGCATGTACGTGTGTTAAGTATGTAAGGGTTGCTGTGATGCATTACAGAAATAGAATGTAATATAAAAACTAATATAAAATAGAAAAAAAGTTCTATTAAATTGTAATGCTATTTAACAATATTAATAGTACATAAACATTATTGCCATTTTAATGTCATTTTGACCAAATAAATGTAGTAATATAATATAATATAATATAATATTTTTTAAAAGTAGTAAGTTTACAGTTTTTTAATAGTTTTATTCAGCAAGGATATGTTAAATAAATTTGAAAAAGTATGAGTAAAGATATTTATAATGTTAATATGTGTTTTATTTCAAATAAATGCTGTTCTTTTGAACTTTCTATTCAGCAAAGAATCTTCAAAAAAAGAAAACACAAAAAGTTTAAAGTAGCACTGTTTTTTATCAACTACTTTCAACATTGATAACATCAATGAAGAAATGTTTCTTGAACACCAAATCAGCATATTAGAATTATTTTTGAAGAATCATGTGACACTAAAGACTGAATTAAATTATATTTAAAAAAAATATTAAAATAGAAAACAATTAAGTATTACATTGTAATACTATTTAACAATATTTAATGTAATTTGTATCAAATAAATGTAGCCTCATAATATTATAAATATAATAAATATAATAAATATAATATAATATAATATAATATAATATAATATAATATAATATAATATAATATAAAGCTTACAACATTTTTAAACAGTAGTATGTTCAAAAAGGTCAAATATAATACGTAAAAATATGTATAAATGTTAATAAGATTTTAATTTCACATAAACGTTTCTCTTTTCTTTCTATTCATCAAATAATCTTAAAAAATCCACAAACATATTAAGTAGAATAGTTTTTATCAACTATTTTTAACACTGATAACAATGAGAAATCAGCCTATTAAAATTATTTCTGAAGGATCATGTGACACCAAAGACTTGAATAAATTATTTTTTAAAATATATTAAAATAGAAAACAGTTATATTAAACTGTAATACTATTTAACAATATTTACCTTATAAAACAATATTTACAGTTTTAATTAATGTTGATCAAATAAATGTAGCCTTTAATAATATAATATAATATAATATAATATAATATAATATAATATAATATAATATAATATAATATAATATAATATTTTTTAAAAGTAGTATGTTCAAAAGTTTAGTTTTTTAATACTTTTATTCAGCAAGGATATATTAAATAGATAAAAAGTACAAAGTAAGATATTTATAATGTTAAAAATATCATTTCAAATAAATCCTGTTCTTTTGAACTTTCTATTCATCAAAAAATTCCCCCAAAAAATCCACAAAAATATTAAGTAGCACTGTTGTTTATCAACTATTTTCAACATTGATAATATCAAATGTTTCTTGAACACCAAATCAGCATATCAGAATTATTTCTGAAAGATTATGTGACACTGAAGATTGAAATAAATTACATTTTAAAATATATAAAAATAGAAAACAGTTATATTAAATTGTAATACAATTTAACACATTTTACACTATATAACTATTTACAGTTTTTAATATAATTTTGATCAAACAAATGTACCCTAATAACTTATAATATAATATAATATAATATAATATAATATAATATAATATAATATAATATAATATAATATATGTAAAGTGTTTAAAGTCAACATAAATTTTTATTTGCACAATGTGCGGATATTAATTGAGAAAACATGTAGAGAGGGGTTTTAGTTTTTCACAGTACCATCAATGAAACACCATCTAAAATGAACAGAAAAAATACTGCACTCTAATCTCCAGAATACTACAAACTATCAAACACAGCATGGGTGGAAACGTCTTGAACGTGTGTGGCGTAGAGTCTGAGCTGTATTAGTATGCTTAGGGAGGCTCTCCTGACACTTTGAGAGGGGAAGGATGAATGAAAGAACCATGTGCCCTGACTGAGTAGCAATAGCTTCTTCAGTTCCCACCTTATCGATTTCTGCAGAAAATATAGAAGCGGCGCTCCGGAGAAGAGGGAGGGCTGCCCCGCTATTGAGTCGTTTTTCCCATCTTTTCCAAAAATCTTTAATCAAAGTTAAAGTGAAATACTAACATGCCACTTGACATGACCTTTTAGCCTGTTATGAATCACCTCTTTTTGAAAAGGCTCCGGTGACCATTTTTTACCTGCTTCATAATAGATATTCCCTAATCACTACAGGCTAGAGATGTAGCAAGTTCGGCGTTTTGGTTTGTAACGGCTGTCAAAGGACCCCTTTCGTGGTTGACCTTTGACAAAGCCTGGAAAACAAATCCATGTTTGTCTAGAAGGAAACACCTTTACACCATTCAAAACAAGTCCGACAGGAACAAAGACGCTGGACAGGGAAACGAAACACGCTAAAAGCTCCTTAGAGACATAATCGTGGAGATAAAAACAGCATATGATGATGAATATCAAATCAATACAGTGACCCTATTATGCCCAAAGCATGAGAAAGTAAAGTCTTACATGGCTACTCGATTAAAGAACGTATGAGACACTGTGTTTGAGGTGAAAGGGCCGTGCCCTTTTGAACCGTAGAGCATTGTGAATATGGGACCGGTCATAAAAACCACAAACCAAGAGCTGAATCACTGATTGAAGTCCTTATGGCCCATTACAATGTCACATCTTGGGAGAGTTTTATGAGGGATGGAAAACTAAAAATACTGCAGCAGCCATTTTTGAACGCGACAAATAAGACACCATTTAAATCATTCGAATTTGTACATTTCTGAAAGTTTGTTCCATTGGGACATAACAGACTTATAGGCCCATCATCGCCATAATGCCGCGGGCTTTAAAACAATCCATCTTGTCCAGCCATACCCCAGGGCAGGAGACAGCTGAGGGTAGGATCCTCCAACAAAGGGCTCTTTAGGAAGGTTTAAGCCCTTAAAACAACATGCAGAGGCATCATCGCCGGCCTAACAATGGCGTACACATTACCGAGCCCCCAGTAGGCCGGCTGGCCAATGCAGGAGAATGATGTCCCCACGGTGTCATCCCAAAGGAGACACATTAGTCCCAACTGTTCTTTTTTATGTCCTGCACTGAGAGAGCAGGCCATGGGGGGGACCGTGGAGGAGGAGGAGAAGGTCCAGAGAGCCTCCAGCATACCTTCCAGCCTCACATCAATCTACTTTCATTAAAGCTGTTTGAACTCTCATGGTTTACTAACTTGTGCCTCCCTTTCTCTTGCCGTTTCTCTTACCGTCAGTGGTCCTGAGGAAATTGTTTATCTTGGAAATTAGATGCAAGTGGTTTTTAATACGTCAAGCGATTAAGCTAAAATAAATTAGCGGCGTGTAAACAAATGCATTTTAAGAGGACGGCACGCTAAGACATTCTCATTACGGTGACAAACCTGTAGCCTCGCGCTCACCCGGCTAGCTTTTCTTTTCATAAGGCAGAATATGATATTATGGAAATGGATGGGAAATGACAATACATTTAATCAAAGACCGCACGCCTCCATTCGTCTGTCTAACTAGCCATCCATCCCATAAGCGGCGAGGTTCACCGCCGAGTGTGTATTACTGTAAAGAGCCTCTAGCAGCAGAGGTAAATGATTCTGGTTATAATCCAAGGCACTTATGTGAATCAGATGATCCAGATTTTGATAGGTTCGTAATGGACTTTTCCTCTTCATTAACTGACTTATAGCTCCTGGATTTTATGCTTTGTAGTTTTAAATTGAATAATACATCTCAGATGTTAAAGTAACATTAATATTTTCAGAATCAATGTTAGTAAAATTTTATGTACACTGTTGTATTTGTTGATGGCTGCTGCTCGCAAATAAAGCCTCAATTTATAGACCCCGTGCTCTTTTCTCGTACTATTATCACAAGCGCAAATGCACGCCATAAAAAACTTTAATTAAAATTTTAATTAACACAGGTAATCAATAGGGTGTAACATAACATCTCGCATATTTTCAGTGACAAAACGCCATCAAATAAACACAGAGGGACAAAAGATGGTTTTATAGGAGAATTTGTGGGACGTCCAGGCTTCTGAATCCTGCTCTTCACAGCTCATTACAAAGAGACACAGAAACAGATCTCTAAGTGATCTCAGATATTCCACCAGGGCCGTTTCGGGTAAAGCAGATGCCTCGCTCACCCTAAAGTGACCTACACCACTTATCGTGATATGCATGCGATCGAACGTACCAAAATGCCAGATAGCACTATGGAAGCGTTCTCAATCTCTAGTAATGCTCTGTAAGACCTTTATCAAATGCTGCACTTGCACTTAAGCTAAAATGTGATTCTGGTAATATTTTTGAACATTCGGAGCATATTTTATGGCACCTGAAAACATTGCAGTCTCGGCCAAAGCGGGGAACTTCTATTATCCTGCTGACATGGTCTATGGTGAGGAGTGGACACAGAGTGGAAAATAAACATTATTTCTCTGTGCTTTATCTGACGTTTGACTTTGAAAGCAAAGATTTAAAGACACTTCTGTGGCTAACAGTGCGCGTTTCACCAGCTGTAAATTATTTGAAGGTTGTAGCACAAACAACCTTGCCAGTAGAAAATATGTGAAATGCTTCCGTCTGCAAATGTTTCTGCGTGTGTATATACATTTCTGTAGCATTCGGAAACTTTTGAGAATCCTTTTTGATAGGTATATGCATCTTTTTAACTGTAATTATCGTTTTTATATACAGTTGAGGTCAAAAAATTACGTACACCTTGCAGAATCTGCAAAATGTTAATTATTTTACCAAAATAAGAGGGATCATACAAAATGCATGTTATGTTTTATTTAGTACAGACCTGAAAAAGATATTTCACATAAAAGATGTTTACATACGGTCCGCATGAGAATACAGTAGTTGAAATTATAAAAATGACCCTGCTTAAAAGTTTACATACTTGATTGTTAATACTGTGTTGTTACCTGAATGACCCACAGCTGTGTGTTTTTTTTTTTTATTGTTTTGTGATAGTTGTTCATGAGTCCCTTGTTTGTCCAGAAAAGTTAAACTGCCCACTGTTCTTCAGAAAAATCCTTCAGGTCCCACAAATTTGCTGGCTTTTCAGCATTTTTGTGTATTTGAACCCTTTCCAACAATGACTGTACTGTTTTGAGATCCATCTTATATGCAACTATTACAGAAGGTTCAAACGCTCACTGATGCTCCACGAGAACAAACGATGCATCAAGAGCCTGGAGATGAAAACTTTTGAACAGAATGAAGATGTGTACATTTTTGTCATTTTGCCTAAATAACATTTTTTTCCATTTAGTACTGCCCTTCAGAAGCTACAGAAGATAATTACATGTTTCCCAGAAGATAAAATAAGTTAAACTTACCCTGATCCTCAAAATCAAAAAGCCCTTGAACCTTCTTGAACCTTCTGTAATAGAGTCTCTTAGTTGTCCTCAGTGTGAAAAGATGGATCTCACAGTCATACAGTCATTACTGGAAAGGGTTCAAATACACAAAAATGCTGAAAAAACAAAA
>JAHKKF010523917.1:1692-13863 GCA_019740295.1 Labeo calbasu | reverse complement strand
TCAGAAAGGGGGGCACAGGCTCTTTATATAATGGCACTGTTTTCACGTTCAACTGCCTTTAGCTGAATAACTTACCACTGGTTGTTTCGTGATGTCCACCAGGTCTCTTATGTTGTAGTACTGGTGCTTCTCAAAGGCAGAGAAGAGCATTTCCAGAACCTTCTGCTTGTCAGCTCTTGCACGCTTGCCTTCCTCTTTCTTTCTCTTCTCATATTCCACCTGAACAGAAGCATTAGCAAACCAGAGCATTCATTTCCGTATTCACTTTATTATATCACACGCACTTACATTATGGCTGTGGTTGGACACAGGTTTGTAATTTGTTGTGATGGCTTTCTCAAGCTTCTGGGAAAAGCGAAGAGGTTTGGTGGATTCTTCAATCTGGAGCCTGTGAATAAAACGCACGTCTAGATGTTGGAATCAAATGCATTTGACTGAAGTATTGTGATCAAACTTTGCCTTACTTTTTTAGTTTCATGTAGCTCTCGCTGACTGCAGGTCTGCACTCAGCTCGCTGCACAACCATGCCTTCAAGAGCCAGCTTGTCTGAAAAACAAAAGACAGCATAGTTTACCCAAAAATGAATTTGTTATTATTATTTATGAGTTAATAACGTTCATTTCTTGGTGAAGTATTCACTAATCAAAGGAATAATTCACCTAAAAATGTAAATTTGCTGAAAATGTACTCACCCTCAGGCCATCAAAGATGTTTCTTCATCAGAACAGATTTAGAGAAATTTATCATTACATCAACTGCTCACCAATGGATCCTCTGCAGTGAATGGGTGCCAAACAGTTGATAAAAACATCACAATAATCCACACCACTCCAATCCATTAGTTAATGTCCTGTAAAGTGAAAAGCTCCATGTTTGTAATAAACAAATCCATAATTAAATGTTTTTAAAGGGTTACTTCACCCCAAAATGAACATTTTGTTATTAATCACTTACCCCCATGTCATTCCAAACCCGCAAAAGCTTTGTTTGTCTTCGGAACACAAATTAAGATATTTGTGATGCATTCTGACAGCTCTCTGACCCTCCCATACACAGCAATGTAATTAACACGATCAATGTCCAGAAACGTAGCGAGGAGATCGGTAAAATAATCCACGTGACATCAGTGGTTCAACCGTAATTTTATGAAGCTACGAGAATACTTTTTGTACACAAAGAAAACAAAAATAAGACTTTACTCAACAATTCGCCTCCCTAACGCCATTTTTGAGAGTATCCACTGAACGCAAACAGCGTATGCTGTTCTGTGTCAGCTGCGCCATGCGGATACGCTGATTTCATTGAAATCAAAGCGTAAATTACATAAACGGCGTATCCACTTGTTTCCTTTGCATACAAAAAGTATTCTCGTAGCTTCGTAAAGTTACGGTTGAACCCCTGGGCCCATTTTCACAAAACATCTTTAGGCTAAAAGTAGCTCATAACTTGCCGATTTAGGAGAAAATCTTAAAAATAATGGGCGTGTCAGTCCTAAATGTAGAATTTTTGATCTAAGAGTATTTCACAAAGCCTTAAAACTAGCTCCTAAATCTGTGAAACGTTAGGAGTAGTGAAGAGGACTCCTAAGTCACTAAGACCAAATCCTAGACTATTATAAAATGGCTGTTGCCGGCTGTCTGCTTCTCTCTGTTCCTTAGTAAAAGTTTGTCTCAGCAGCTTTGTGAATAGGTTTTAAGAGAAAACTCTTAGCTAAAACTTCTGCTGCTATTTAGGAGAACTCTTAGTGATAAGATAAAATGCTTTGTGAATACGGGCCCAGATGTCACCTGGATTAATTTACCGATCTCCTTGCTACATTCTGGACGTTGAGCGTGTTAAATACTACTGTCTATGAGGGTCAGAGAGCTGAGAGCAAAATTTTCATTTTGGGGTGGAGTAACTTTAAACCATTGCTGAAATACGAGTCCACTATCCATAAAGCTGCACAGATCAAGCAATGTTTACAAACGAAAACGGTTTCAAAACAGTTCAAAACAAATATGTGAAGGGATTTTGATGTGAGAGGGACAACAAAGGATGAACTATTATGTACTATGGACTCATATGTGACCCTGGACCACAAGACCAGTCAAAACCAGGTATATTTGTAGCAATAGCCAAAAATACATTGTATGGGTCAAAATTATTGATTTTTCTTTAATGGAAAAAATCATTAGGAAATTAAGTAAAGATCATGTTTCATGAAGATATTTTGTAAAATTCCTACCTTAAATATATGAAAACTTAATTTTTGATTAGTAATATACATTGTTAAGAACTTTATTTGGACAACTTTAAAGGTAATTTTCTCAATATTTTGTTTTTTTGCAACCTCAGATTCTAGGTTTTCAAATAGTCGTATCTCGACCAAATATGGTCCTATCCTAACAAACCATACATCAATGGAAAGCGTATTTATTCAACTTTCAGATGATAATTATAAATCTGACCCTTATGACTTGTTTTGTGATCCAGGGTCACATATTTGGATCATGTCTGAGGACTGATCAGAGCGTTTCATTTTGTAAACGAGGCACAGTGTTATAGAGAGTTCACAAAGAAACATTTGTTGAAAGATGAAGCAGTGCTAGATCTGACTGCAGCTGCATCACAAACGGTAAGTAAATTATTTCATAATGCTTTGTCTGGAAATGACCGTTTTATTTTGATTATACTGTCAAAACACTCACATGCAATAGCGATGAGGCGTTGATACTGTTTTCTATGCAATGACGTTAGCCAGTTATAACAGTGGCTGATTACTGAGAAGCCTTAAATGATCCGCCTCTTAGAATGAGGGTTTAAAATAATATTTTTTCCACAAATAAATATGCAGAAAAACCTTTATTAACATAAGTAAACCTCAAGGCACATTAAAAAATTAAAAAAATCCATGTCATGACCCCCTTAATGATGGATTTCCTTATTAAAGCACATATTAATTGATAGACTGGAGTCGTGTGAATTACTTGTGGATTATTGTGATGTTTTTATCAGCTGTTGGACTCTCTTCTGATGGCACCTGTTCACTGCAGAGGATCCATTGGTGGCCAAGTGATGTAATGCTACATTTCTTCAAATCTGAAGAAGAAACAACCTCATTTACATCTTGGACGGCCTAAGGGTTAGTACGTTTTCAGCAGATTTACATTTTTAGATGCATCAGCCATGTGTCATGCATTACACACTCGCACAAAGGACAAGCAAAAAATCTGTTTAAAAATATCAAAATTTTGCGAGCGAAGCTAATGGCTTCACATTGTGCTAAAACATTAACACACTTCAACAGCAAGCACTCTCTAATAAAGCGTCAGCACGAAACCCCTCTTTCAAGCTGACAATTGAAATACTGTGATTCAGGCAGGAGTTTTTATGGCGCTACTCTGAAGTGTTTGACTCTTGCATGAAAAACGACATGGTCAACCAGCCACGAGTGATGAGTTTAATCAAACCCCAATGAGCCTCCCTCCCGCATTGTGCTGCGGCGCTCTCGTTTGATGGCACGCCGCAAAGTCGGCCTAATGGTTTAGCTAGCTTCTATTGATTGTATTAATTGTACAGCGGTGCCTGTAATACCTTGTGGTTACTGTCCCCGAGGCCTTTTAAAAGGGCAGGAATATTTCACTCACAAAATCCATCAGAGCTGCACTAATGCGCCCAATTATTGGCAATTATTGCCAGATGAGTGTTAGAGCACTTGTTGGAGTAACTCCATAAAAACGCCCACTTGTGTTTCACAACTTCAACAAAGCATCCATTTTCCTCGCAATTACCCGGAGGCTATGAAGAGGGGTCAGGGCAAAGCGAGACCTCGAGGTTCACATCTCCTCTGCACCGTCCCTCCCCGAGCGTCACGTGACTCGCGCATCTTACAAGGCCTGGTAACGTTACATAAGTATTTCCACACAGGATTCATATTTAAAATCAGCCCGAGATGCATTAATGCTGGCTCTGAATGGAGTAGGACTGCGTTTGGGGGTGGCGCGAGTTGCTCGAATCGATGGTGGGCAGCAGATCCGATGCTGAGATGATAGCGAGGTTACGGGGGTCGGCCTTCCGCCTCCTCACAAGATCCCACCAGTTTGACTTCCTCAGAGACGAGAGCAATAACATCCCCAGCCCTCAGAAGGACACAACCTCTCCATCTCCACTCACACACCCACCTGCAGGCAGAGCTTCAATCCCCATAGTCTCTTCATCAGCGCACAACGGCAGAGAAAGAAGCCTTTTCAGCGCCTCAAGGTCTGAGCGCTCACCTCGGCGCCTGTTGATTTTGATCATTTCCAAACGCGCCTAGTATTGCGGTCCAAGCGCCTCATTTTAGGACACCGCAGCATTTAATTTATGCTTTTCAATTAAGATTTTTCATTAGCCGACGGAGTTTCAACCTCATTCCTTTCAGCTCTGAAATTTGTGGAGTGCCATAAACACTGAGAAGATTTGCCAGAGCACAATAACAGTTGTAATCTTTTTAAAGGACTCTGAGGGAGTAGAGAGAGATATTTTGGGACGAGATATGACAGTACAATAATAATAAGCCTCAGAGGCTTTTTAAATCATGTCTGTGGCACAATTTCTCTCCGCTCCATCTCTGCCGGCTTCATTTCCACATCTGTTTTGAAACACCGTGCACTTGATATAACACTGTTCAGGTATTGCAAACATCTTTTTTTTGCAGCTGCCAATCTCACAAACAATAGCGTGTATGGCAGCCCCTAATGTATTTAGATACTTAAGTCGCAATTAAAAATGCATGAATTCATTGCATTAGTTATGAAAGCTTCTCAACTGCTCTCGAGGTGATTCTTAAGGCTAATATTATTCAGAAGTAAGCATTCACTGCCCGGTTCAATCCGAAGGGCAGATGATTTGAGGTAAATGCTTTTAAGGGTGCAGGGTATTATTGTCTCATATGTGGCCATTTGAACAGCCATACGTATCTGCCAATTTATTCTGAATCAGAATGTTTCCATGACAACAACATAAAAGCTAAATTCCTACTTAAGAAAATTCAGCTGTTAAGCCTGGGAGAAAACAAACAAACAAAGAAAATGTACAAATGTAAGGATTTCTTTCACATTGACTTTATTCCAAGGTAACTTAACAAATAAATTACCTTGAATTGCAAAGATGCGCCACGCAGAATGCAAGAAAATTACAGAAAATTTCCTAACCCCCATGTCATTTAAGATGTTTGTGTCTTTCTTTCTTCAGTCATAAAGAAATTATGTTTTCTGAGAAAAACGTTCCAGGATTTTTCTTCATATAGTGGACTTCTATGGTGCCCACGAGTTTGAACTTCCAAAATGCAGTTTAAATGCATCTTCAAAGTGCTCTAAACGATCCCAGCCAAGGAAGAAGGATCTAGTGAAATGATGGTTATTTTCTAAAAAAAATTACAATTTATAATTTACTATGCATTCTGGTTCAAAACAGTTAGGTCAAAAAACTCCCATCTCATTTTCTCCTCCAGCTTCAAAATCGTCCTACATCACTGTTTTACCTTTTTTGTAAAGAGCGTTTGATCTTCTTTGTACATTCACTTTGTAAACACTGGGTTGGTACTTCTGCAGCGATGTAGGACAATTTTGAAGTTGGAGGAGAAAATGAGATAGGAGTTTTTCGACATACCCTTAAACCATAATTTTCTTAAACCGTAGAGCATAGAGCACACACAGAGCTAGACAAGCGGAGCATTTTAAGGTTAAAAAGTATATAAATGGTCAATTTGTTTCTAAAATAACCATAATTTCGCTAGATAAGACCCTTCTTCTTTGGCTGGGATCATTTAGAGCCCTTTGAAGCTGTATTTAAACTACATTTTGGAAGTTCAAACTCGGGGGCACCATTGAAGTCCATTATATGGAGAAAAAAAAAATTCTAAAATGTTTTCCTCAAGAAACAATTTCTTTACGACGGAAGAAAGAAGGACACGAAGACACAAACATCTTGGAGGGTGAGTAAATGATCTCAATTTTTGTTCTGGAAGTGAACTTCTCCTTTAAGACTAGTATGGCTTAATATAACATAAATGATGTTTCTTACTGAAATATGTAGTAGAAAACCAATGAAAGGCTTACGTTACTTATAAAATCCACATCATTTCGTGCATATTTTGGACTACGGGGCAGTGTTGCCAAGTCTGCAGTTTTTCCGTGGAAGTGGGCTACTTTAACACAGTTGTTTTTCATGTCCGTGGTTTGAAGCAACTCCAATAACATGATACTCGGAAAATAACTCGGAAAATAAAATTTGTAATTTGCTCCCAAGACCTCAGCTCCATGCTAGTTTTAGGTAAACTGTACTAATACCATATTGTACTAGTGTTTTGTTCCCCGTTTCGTAGACGTGATTTAAAATGAGGGATCGAAGTACAAAGTGTTCATGATTTCTCCAAAACAGAACAGTTACTAAAATGTGATCAGTCATGGGAACAAAGTTTTTTTGTTCAAATTGTGTTCATCTATTTAACATGTAATCCATAGAGGACATCTATCATTTAAAGCCAGTTTTTCATTAAATGTTTACTTTCCCAACTGAAAAAAAACAATAGACATCATCACAGAATTTGTAATGGTTTTACTAGTTATAATGCAGTTTTAATGGAAACTGTAATGGTGCCTACTGGTCTCTACTGGTAATTGTTTGCCTTTTATTAGTGGCTTGTTAAAACCATTAAATCTTAATGGAATATGTCCAAAACACACTACAAGACTCCATTTTTTATGGTTTTAAGAGTTAAAAGTTGATGGTTTTTAATGTTTGTAATGGTATTTGTATTGGAAACCATTAGGATTTCTGTGATAGTTTCTATTGTTTTGTTTTGATTTGATTTTCAGCACGGTCAAAAATGTGCTTAAGCTATCATCCTTAGGACTTTCTTTGCTATTCTGTTTTGTAATGCATGACTTGAGTGTCCAAATAGTTTTTTGGCCATTGTAGTTTCATGAATATGCATAACTGATTATGAATCTGGCCACAAAGCACAGCATTTGCTCCACTTTGCCTCCAATTATTGTCAAGCCGTCCTATACTTCTGCACAGTTCAATTAATATCTCCTATCCATGTGCTCTGATCTACATTTGCCTGCTTGTGCCAGTCTGCCACCGATGAACTGAAATCAATTTGGGCCTCTTCGAGTTGAACAAACAAGTGCGCTAATTAAAATAAAAAAGATAGATGAGAAAAAACAGGTCAGCCACCCACTATTTTCTCTGGCATAGTTAAACCCTGTTTGCAATTCAAATGCAGATGAATAAACCCAGTAATCACATGATGATTAAACCGTGACCGAGCCATCGCCTATAACAACTATAATCAGTCATATATGACCATAATGAACTGTCACTGCATCTGTAATCAGATGGCTATGTGCATGGGCGGCACATTTTAAAAAAATGAAGAGGAACATGGCGTCGGTGCTGGGGGTGCACAGACATGCCATTTGTGACATCACAATATGGCGAAGGCTTAGCTTTTGAATATTAATTAGGTGAGGCTCAATTTTGAATCCAAGACACTACAAACAAAAACAACGTTTGTTTTTTTGTAAACATACAAAAACTAAATAATATGGAATAACTCTCAAAAACTGTGTTTAATTATAGAAAAATGGTGTTCGGTAGTGACATTCTTTAAAGTTACACAGATTTTTTTTAGACTTTTGAACACATTTACCTCAAAATGATTGGGCCTATCTAATCACCATGTAGCTACGAGAGAGAGGGACACAGGAATATTTCCTGATCATAAATGTAGGGGTGAGTTAAAATCAGTCTTAACCAATGGACTAAAACACTGTTTTAGTAGTGACATTAAAAATGTAATGTAAAAATATATGTATTAAGCTTCCTGATATTTTTAAATATTATTGTGGATTTCAATAGATAATAAAAGCATCTAAGTAAACATCTAGGATTTGAATACTGAAATGCTTTTAAATGTGTTTTTTGATTGTGGGACAGCAGTTTGCACCAATTCTGTAGAATGGTCCATAACTTTTGCCTGATTTAATGCAAAATTTTCTTCAAAAAAAAGGTGTTTAAAACCCCTGTTTGAAACCATTTTGAACCTGGTTTTATCCAATGTTAAGATTATCACTTCTTAATATTAAAATTCTAGCATATTTATTTAGATAATGCCTCATCTGCATATTTAAACACAACATTTCAGAAAAACTGTAATACAAAAATGTTTGCAATTTTTAATGCAATTAATTAACCACTTAGTTTTGGAAATATTGTCCTGTCTCAATTTAATACAATCTGATTCTTCACCAAAAAATAGGCTTGTGTGACATCAATTCATCCAGAGATCTAGTTAGCTATAACGATCTGACACGAATCTTAGACTGTGCCACTGTTCAAACCTCATTCATATCAAGTAAAACTCAAGTGATTTAATAAATCAAAATACCAGCTGTCAAAGTGCGTACGACAGAAGCAAGGACAAATTTGCTTGCAAAATAAAATATGCAATGATGCAATATTTTTAAATATTCCTTGAGTGAAAAAGTGAGAAGCACGTGTGAAAACATCCAATTTAATCCATCTGATGAATATGTAAAGCCAAATCAACCCCAGCACTTGCAGAGTGAATAAGCCTCCACCCCGTCTCAGCTGCCGATGACGTACGTGCAACAAAATTCATCCCAGAAGGGTCCATCACCCCTGTCCTGGGGCTACCACAGAGGTGCCGTCATTCAAAAATGACTGACAGGCTGTCATCGCTTAGTGACATCACTGAGAAAAATGTCAGTGATTTTTGCTGCTGTTTAAGGGCATGTCTACTCTGTGACAGATGAAGACTCATCCCAAGAATTATATTAGGAATACCGATTCTGGGTTCTCAACCCCTATATGGTGACACAGCACTGTGCATCTCGGTTGCATGTAAGACACCCTTAAAGACGGCTTGGGGCCAATTACGGGCTCAGTCCCCATGACTTCAAGCGAAGACGTAGGCTTCCCTGTCAAAGGCTCCTTCTCGGCTGCGCCGACAACTGGGTCATGACGAGCACCTCAAAGCCTCTCAGAGAGAGCGAGAAAGCTTCAATGCATTCATCCCTTTTGATATGAAGACTAGGGAATCATTTACATAACTACACCTACACTGTACTCGATACGGCTCTCGTTTGGCGGTAAAGCTGCCAGTTGTCGGCACATCACACGGACGGCTTTCCAAGGCAACGACTTAACACGCTAGACGCGAAAACATTAACATCTCGCACTCATCGGAGGGAGTTCATTATGTGGGATCCCTGTGATTCGGCCCTCTCGGGGAGTTCACGTGCCACCACCCAACCGAGGAGTCCTTTCATCAGAGGGCAGCAGCGCTAATTGCCGAGCCAGAGCCAGAGAGGCGCTGAAGTGGAAAGGTGATTAAATTCAGCCTTTAGAGCGGAGGGCAGCGAGCGAAATGCTCGCTCTTTCCGAGCCCACACCGCTGACGCAGTAGAGCCCACCCTTAACACCCCTCCTCCCACCGCGTGTGCATGCGCGCACACATATATGTGTGCGTTTGCGTGGCTGTGAAAGGCTCAGACACCGTTGGCAGCGCACACGGCTCCCGCGCTCCATGCCAGCGCCGCTCAGCTGCGCTCCTATTTGTCCGCCCGCCCGCTCACGCGCACGCTCCCCACACACTCCGCCAGGCTGGGTGTGAGGCACGGCATGGAATGGAACCTCAGAAGGATGGAGAGTGAACTGAGACAGATCAATCCGGACTTGCTGCAGCCCAGCAAGAGCTTCAAGAAACCTTCCTCCGGCACCATCACCATCAACGTGGGGGGCTACCTGTACGCCGCGCAGCGCCACACCTTGGCCAAGCACCCCGGCTCTCTGCTGGAAGAGATGGTGACGGGGAAGAAGCCCGTGCTGCACGTGGACTCCATGGGCAACACCTTCATCGACCGCGACGGGCCCATCTTCCGTCACGTCTTGAACTTTCTGCGACTGGGCGAGCTGGTGCTCCCCGACGACTTCAAGGAAGCCGAGCTGCTCCGGCGCGAGGCCAACTTCTACCGGCTGAGCGAGCTGACCCAAGCCCTGCAGGACTGGGAGCAGCAGCAGGCCGCGCAGCGCGAGCCCGCCTTCCTGGAGGTGACGGACAGCCACGAGCGGTCGCAGGGTCTGCGGGTCTACTGCAGCGAGAACACCTTCATCGAGAAGGTGAAGAACCGCCTGGTGCAGATCTCCAAGAGCCGCCTGGACGGCTTTCCGGAGGAGTTCGAGGTGTCGTCCAACATCATCCAGTTTCGGCATTTCATCAAGTCGGAGCAGGGCTCTCGGCTTGTGCTGAAGCAGGACAGCACGTTTGTGTGTACACTCGAGTGTCTGAAGCTGGAGACGGTGATGCTCGCTCTCAAAGGAGGCTTTCGCCTGCTCACCAGCCTAGACAGCAGTCGTGGATCAGTGGTTCAGTGCGAGGCTCTGCATTTTGTCAAGTGACCCGAGCGGAACCGTCGCCACGAACCACACGACCTGCTGAAAACCATCTTGCGTCAACAAACACCAGCGTCCTCAACCGAAAACCTGTTCTGGAATACTCTACGCTAACCTGCTTCTACACGACAGCCTTGAGAAACCTTGAGAGATGATGTGTACTGTGCTGTGGGGTTTTGTTTTGGTTTGTGTTTGTAGTCGTCTTCGGTTCACAGGTGTTTTTACAGAAAGAGCAACAGTAGATGATTGTGATGATAATGAATCTGAATTGCAGAGTACTGCAGGAATCTAAAGGCTGAGTGCAACGATCATTACATTTGTGCGCAAGTTTTGTGATTTCTGGTACCGTGAACACGTAGTGAACAACAGGTTGTAATTTTGAGTCTGTGAATGTCTTGCACAATAAAGCCACATTATAATTTATTCGAAATACTGTGGAAATGTTTAGAAACTGACTGTGACTGTGGTTCATCTTCTAGGTGACAATCTACACTGACAAACACTGCATTTGTCTGTGAACTGTGGAATGTACGCTGGGCTGTATAAATAGAGCTACGTTTATTTTTTCTTATTTGCTGTGGAGTCGGCTTGTAAGAGAGATACTCTGTCCTCAATTGTAAGTTTGCAATATTATGCAGCAAAATGTGACCTAAAATTAAATTTCCTCCAGCATTGATCCAAATTCGAATGGGTTTGATCATTTTTAGAGCACGTGGCATACATACATCTACCACTGATATTTCAGCACGTGTGCACTGATTCATAAACAACATCTGATGTGATTCTTCTGCGTTCCCAGAAAACTAGACACACTCATTTAGCCCGGTAACAACCTGAAAGAAATGTATTTAAAGTGCAGTAACATTAGTCAGAACCAGAAGCCTTACGGTGGAAAAAATATCAAGATCAATCACCCTGTGAATTTTGTGACAGAACATTCAGAGCGCTGAGTAATTCTAAAAAACAGCACAGCTCCACACGCAGCTAAATTCAGTTACGGTCTAAGTCGGCCGCTTCAAACATATTCAAAGGCAGACATATGGTTACACTCACTTTGGATTAGCCAACATCTCCACACTAGTATCCATCTGTTTTCATCAAATCTGTCATGCAGTCCCACTAAAAGGATTCTGAAGCACATTTCTAACACGGGGAAAAATGAAACACCTTCAATCTCCACGGTTTGTCGTGTGGACATCAAAACAGGGTCCTTTTTAATTGCAGATATCAGTCATTCATATTTGATGAGACACGGCAGGGCTTATTAGCCGTCGTCACTGGCTGATGTGTTTCTAAACCGCTGCCAGCAGGGGACTGGAGACCTGCGGGAGGGTGCTGGTAAGCGGGAGCATTTATTTCAAATGGAAGAAATCCATTAACAGCTGAAATATTCATGGATTAGTCTCACATCCAATTGTTGCCAGGCAAATGAGACTCCTACATAACAAAAAAGAAGCCAAAGATTCTCATCATGCGCTCCCAAGGAGGCATGACTAATGGCTCCCTCTCAATTTGATCAAAATTAATGGTCAGGCGAACATGTGACTTCAAGGACTCGTATGCCCTTAAGAGACCAATTTCTCAGCCGCACCGAGAGAGAATAGAGCGAGAGCGAAGAATAAAATTCCTGCTAATGTACTTTTCAAAGTGCGAGTATGAATAGCGGCACACCGCCATGTTAGAGCGACGTCAAATGGGCAGCAGTCAAGGCCATCTGTAAAAGAAAAG
>JAHKKF010523916.1:0-13871 GCA_019740295.1 Labeo calbasu | reverse complement strand
CACATACAGTTAATTTATTATTTTATTATTTATATATATATATATATGTATAATTTATAAAATGCAAGCAAAATCTAAAAGTTAAATAAAACGTTAAAATAAATGTAGATATATAATAATTCTTATAAATTCATTTAAAATAATGCAATACTTTAATTCATTATTGAATGTACCTCAGTGTTTACACTTTTTTTGTTAACAATAAATGTATATTAAACACTTTTTTAAGTGTTTTTGTAGTTGACATAACTAGAAAAATGTATATTCATGATCACAGATTTCCAGTCTTTTTAAGATTTAATTATTGTCCATAAATTAAAAGAAATATCTTGATGTTTATCTCTTGTAGTTTATTTTAATACTTGTTATATTTGTATGATGTGATGTGATTTTTATATATATATATATATATATATATATATATATAATCACATCATAAGGAACTATGGAGCTGTTTTTAGTCCCTGAAGGTATAAGTTAATATTCATAACATAATTTTCTGAATATATTAATACAATTGATCAAGTTGTCGGCATATCAGGTGTTGCCTTGGCTTTTACTTTTTGTTAATGCACGGTCTGTATCTGTGCATGCTGCTTTCTCTCAAGTGTTCTCTGAACAGCATTATTCAATTTACTGATGAAAAGAGCACGCTGGAAGCACACACCACACTGATGCATTGTGTGAAACACTGCAGTGATTTGCAGAAGGCCGTGAGGGATCACAACAGGCACGTCAATAAGCGAGCGTGGCCAGACCTGATCTGTGAGATCACAATGTGCCGTGTGCGATGCATCCACCTCTCCTTTTAAATTTGATCGATCAGTCAAATGCACGATGCATTCATCCAGGCAACCTTTCAGAGGACGCCACATTACCCAGCATCCTCCGCAAAAGATTCCCTCGTCATTGCACTTTAATACTGATGGGACCTTGTGCTGCAAGCGATAGCGGAAAATAAGATAAGGGAGGGCAGGCGAAACAGCAAACAGCGGAGAGGGAAAGCGAGAGAGTTTGTCTGTCTCCGTCTGTAGTAATTATTCATCTCCGAGGCCAAATGCTGCTGATTTTTAATCCCTTGCATATTCAAACGGCAAATGTTAAATGGCAGATGCAACACATTTTAGAGCTGCTTGCTAAAGCTGGCATCACTACTGCTGGTTTTTAGAATTGGAGTTAGAGATTTGAACAAACCCTTAGGTGTTAAACTTAAAGCAAGAAGTTCAAAACCACTGTCATCCAAACAAACTTTGGCTAACGTTCTGGGAAGGTTCTCTCAACGTTACGAATAAACGTTCTGCCAATGATGTTAAAAGAAAAGTTCATGCAAAAATGAAAATTTGCTGAGAATTTCCTAACCTTCAGGCCATATGAGATGTAGATGTGTTTGTTTCTTCATCAGAACAGATTTGGAGAAATTTAACATTTTATCACTTGCTCACCAATGGTTTCTCTGCAGTGAATGGGTGCCGTCAGAATGAGAGTCCAAACATCTGATAAAAACATCACAGTAATCCACAAGCAATCCACACCACTCCAGTTTATCAATTAACATCTTGTGAAGTGAAAAAGCTCCATGTTTACAAGAATAAAAAAATATTACAGTACATCACTTGCTCACCAATGGATCCTCTGCAGTGAATGGGTGCCATCAGAATGAGAGTCCAAACAGCTGATAAAAACATTATAATAATCCACAAGTAATCCACACCACTCCAGTCCATCTATCAACATCTTGTGAAGTGAAAAAGCTGCATGTTTGTTAGAAACAAATACATCAGTAAAATGTTTTAACTTTAAACCATTGCATAAAGCTAAATACTGTCATCTATAATATTGCTTTCTATAGAGCAAAAGTAATCTTGTCTGAATCAGGAGAGAAATATGCACAAGTACAATCCTAAACAGTCCAAAACAGTTCTCAACAAATATTTTGATGTGAAAAGACAACAGAGGATGAACTTTCTAACTTCCTAACCATTATTATATACTCATATATGAACATATATGAAACATCTTAATGATGGATTTGTTTCTTACAAGCTGGTAGCTTTTCACTTCACAAAATGTTAATTAATGGACTGAAGTGGTGTGGATTACTTGTGGATTATTGTGATGTTTTTATCAGCTGGTTGGAATCTCATTCTGACGGCACCCATTCACTGCAGAGCATCTAATGTAATGCTACATATCTCCAAATCTGTTCTCATGAAGAAATTAAGAAATCAATCTAATTTACATCCTGGATAGCCTAAGGACAAGTACATTTTCAGCATATTTATTTATTTATTTTTTGTCTATTACTATTATTATTATTATTTTTATGATTTTTTTTTTTTGGCAGATGTATTTTTTTTGCAGAATTATTCCTTTAATAGAATGTTTGTTCAAAGTTATTTGGTCTCAAACAACGTTCTTAAAACGTTAGCACAAAACATTTTTTCTTTCTCATATTGGTAACCAAACACTTGCTGGTCTCCATTGACTTCCTTAGTATTTTGATTCCATACTATGAAAGCCAATGGCTACCGTCAATTATTTGGTTACCGACATTCTTCAAAATATCTTCTTTTATGTTCAGCAGAAGAAAGAAACTCATACAGGTTTGGAAGAACTTCAGGGTGAGTAAATGATGACAGATTGTTCATTTTTGGGTGAACTGTCCCTTTAAATGGAACTCAAAACAAATCATTCTTAGACTTATGCTGCCTTCACTTGCTGTTGGAAATTTCCTATTTCCCACTAATCGAGCTAATCACATTTAAGTGCTTTGTTGTCATAAAAAATAAAATGTAATATTCCATTGGTTGATAACTATAAACATTTTTGTCAAATACATGCTTATGTCACTGTTTACAGAACACAAAACATGCTTCAAATGATTGTGCATATATAAAACAGACTGTGTTAATGACAAGACAAGGTGATGTAGTTGTGTTTAATGAAGAATAGCACTAAAAGCAGCAGTTGTTGTCCACTCCACCATTTTTAAAGTTTATTTTCAACTTGCAAACTCGAGAATTTAAACTAATCTCTGAGTTCCCCAGAAGTAAAAACTATTTTAGAGGCCGTTCATGTCCAATTTCTTTTAGGAAACTCGCATTTAAGATAATTCCGATAGCACGTGAAGGACATCAAACTCCTAAAAACCACCTGGCAATGACATAGAAATCACTTAGCACTGCGCTAAAAACACTAAGCATACTAACATTGTGAACGAAGTATGGCATCACTGATCTTTCCATGTGGAGTGTTGTTTCTAACTTTAGCTTTTTATTGAATTAAAACAGTACGTGAAGTGTTTGTCTCTGTTCTTTCTGCTGCGTGTAATTCTATTTCATGTTTTTCTGCTTCTCTTCCATCAGGCTGCCTGTCCCACATGTGGTGCGTTATCTTCTGAAGACGGAGTGGTTCACAGCAACAGCTGCTCAGATCCTGACCACAAAACCGTCAACAGCAAGGTGAGCGTCTTATACCTGAGAACAGTGAGCAGAATGACAAAATCCAGAATTTCCCAGTATTTTATGCGCATCTAAATGGCTTTGTTTGGTGCAACTTAGAAAATACAAGGGAGTTTCAATAAATAATGTAAAAGCTCTTAATAAAATTTCCTGCTATGTTGATTAGAGCAATGGTTCATTACAAGGCTACCAGATAGCGCCACCTATTGGTTATAAAATTCATTAACAGCTTTAACATAGAATAATAGCATAATGTATACTGTTGTTTTATTTTAAATTATTTTGTGAAGATATAAAGCAACCATAAACATAAACTATTGTCATTCCTGCTACATGATCTCATTTTAATATACTTCGTGCATGTTTAATTCAGTGAGTGTTGTCTAGTCACCATTTCAGACATAAAAATAGTTTTTGCATTGCAATACTTTTTTTTGTAAATAAATAATGCATTATAGAAGACATTTGAACATTTGAAACATGCATTTTCTGTAAAGCTGCTTTAAAATAAGTGCTGTACACCTAAATGTGAAATTAAATGAAAAATCGTAGTTGACTTTTGTTCAGTTCATTCATCATATTGGAAATGGAAGTTTTAAGTCACTGCGCACAGAAGTATTGCATGTGGTGTGCTGAGGTTGTGTGCTGCATGTTTGAGCAAATGTCAGGTGGTCCTTGTCCTCTTGCATACAAAAATTTTGGATGCTCTGCACAGTGTGTATACTGTATAAGTAGTGTGGGAAAAAAAGCTATTCCGAAGATAAATCTTGAAGTGTGCAATCCTGATTTCTATGTGATGAAATTTACTATTAAAGCTATTACAGAAGGCTCAAACGCTCACTGATGCTCCAGAGGAAACACAAGGCATTAACAGCCAGAGAGTGAAAACTTTTTGAATTTGAAGATCAGGGTAAATGTGATTATTTTGTCTTCTGGGAAACATCTTCTATAGCTTCTGAAGGGCAGTATTAAATGAAAAAAATATGATATTTATAAGAAATATGTGCATATCTTCATTCTGTTCAAAAGTTTTCACACCCGTCTCTTAATGCATCGTTTTTTCCTTCTGGAGCATCAGTGAGCGTTTGAACCTTCTGTAATAGTTGCATATGAGTCACTCAGTTGTCCCCAATGTGAAAAGATGGACCTCAAAATCATACAGTCATTGTTGGAAAGGGTTCAAATACACAGAAATGCTGAAAAACCAAAGAATTTGTGGGACCTGAAAGATTTTTCTGAAGAACAGCAGGCAGTTTAACTGTTCAGGACAAACAAAGGACTCAACAACTATTATTAAACAAAAAACACAGCTGTGGGTCGTTCAGGTAACAACACAGTATTAAGAATCAAGTGTATGTAAACTTTTGAACAGGGTGATTTTTATAAATTCAACTATTATTTTCTTTTGTGGACTATATGTAAACATCTTTTATGTGAAATATCTTATTCAGGTCCATACTCAATAAAAAAAATAACATGCATTTTGTATGATCTCTCTTATTTTGGTAAAATAATAGCAGATTTTCCAAGGTGTATGTAAACTTTTGACTGTAGATAGATAAATCTGGACTCATGAATGTACTTAATTGTCATCAAAATAATATCACGATAAAAAGAAGCTTTCTTATTTTCTTGAAGTACAAAATTGTTGAAGTGTGACATGGTGAAATATTTTTGTGTGATTCACCTGTAAAAGGCACAGTGCTAGCACCTATATGTGCATAAAAGTACTCACTAGAGAGTGTCTTATATATTGAATTGCCTTTTATTAACAACGTTATGCTGCAGTTCTCTCATTGTTTGTATCTTCCATCTGAATCTTCTTCAGGGAGCGCCTGGCAAGAGTCCCAAGACTCTTAATGGCCTGTTAAGTCCTCATCTGGAGCAGCCACTGACCCACAGCCAGACCTCTCTGTGCGAGATGCTGCAGGAGAAGGAGAAGAAGTGGCCCGGAGGTGGAGGAGCGATCAGCAGCATGGGAACCATGGACCACTCCGCCCTCATCCCACTGCGGTCCAAAAACTTCCGTGAGAGGAGTGACGCTCACTTTGTGGACGTGATAAAGGAGGACAGGTAGGAAACGACAGCAGTGAGGACGGGGCCCGCTGGGACAAAAATGTCAGACAAGATGGAACGTTATTGTTTAACGGCCGCCAGCGGAGGTCATGTTGTTCCCAGAGGGACACTTGATGCACTTTGATGTAGTGTGCTGTGATGTACTATGTGTGTCCTGCGGTCCTGGACGGTCCATTTTTCTTTTCTTCCTCTATAAACGCTATCATTGTACTGAATAGTTGTGCGTATTTGTGTGTATGGGATTTCAGCACAAAAACTTGGATCAGTGGCCATTTAAAATCCAGTTTAACTAGGTTCAAATTAACCCTACAATTCATCAAAAGACACTATATGAAAACCTATAAAATCTATAAACAGAAAAAGAAAGAAATCTGATAAAAACATCAAACATTTAACGTTAGAAAATATCATTTTAAAGGAATAGTTCACCCAAAAATTAATGTTTATCTGCCCTCAGGCAATCCAAGATGTAGATGAGTTTGTTTCTTCATCAGAACAGATTTGGGGAAATGTAGCATTGCATCTCTTGCTCGTCAGTGGATCCTCTGCAGTGAATGGGTGCCGTGAGAATGAGAGTCCAAACAGCTAATTAAAACATCACAATAATCCACAAGTAAACCACTCCACTCCAGTCCATCAGTTAACATCTTGTGAAGTTAAAAGATACATGTTTATAAGAAAAAAAACAATAGTATTACATGTTGTGCTCACCAATGGATCCTATACAGTAAATGGGTGCCGTCAGAATAAGAGTCCAAACATCTGATAAAAGCATCACAATAATCCTCAGGTAATCCACATCACTTTAGTCCATCAGTTAATGTCTTGTGAAGTGAAAAGCTGCATGTTTATAAAAAAAAAACGTTGCTCACCAATGGATCCTCTGCAGTGGATGGGTGTCGTCAGAATGAGAGTCCAAACTGCTGCTAAAAACGTCACAATAATCCACAAGTAATCCATGCCACTCCAGTCCATCAATTAACATCTTATAAAGTGAAAAGCTGCATGCTTATAAGAAAAAAAGTAGTATTACATCACTTGCTCACCAGTGGATCCTCTGTAGTAAATGGGTGCCGTCAGAATGAGAGTCCAAACATTTGATAAAAACATCACAATAATCCACAAGTAATCCACACCACTCCAGTCCATCAATAAACATCTTGTGAAGTGAAAAGCTGCATGTTTATAAGGGAAAAAAATAGCATTACGTGTTTTGCTCACCAAAGGATCCTCTTCAGTGAATGGGTGCCATCATAATGAGAGTCCAAACATCTGATAAAAACTTCAGATAATCCACAAATAATTCAAATGACTCCAGTCAATCAATTAATGCCTTGTGAAGTCCATCAAGGCATTTCAACCAAAAACTTTTTAATTTTACAGTGTTGCTTCTATTCCAAAATATGAGTCCATAATCCATAATAACTCTTCCTCCAGTGGAAAAAGTCGATCTCCTGTTGTCCTCACACATCAAAATCCACAAACATATTCACTTGTAAACAGTACTTGATCTGTGCATATTTCTTTCCTGATTCCTGACTTTTTCACTGGCAAAAGCAATATTTTAGATAGAAGACTCTCTATTTTAGCTGGAAGCAACAGTTTGAAGTTAAAAATGTCTGAATGATGGATTTGCTGGCACTTCACAAGATGTTAATTAATGGACTGGAGTGGTGTGGATTACCTGTGGATTATTGTGATGTTTTCATCAGGTGTTTGGACTCTTCATTTTGACGGCACCCATTCACTGCAGAGGACCCATTGCTGAGCAAATGCTACATTTCTCCAAATCAAAATAATTACATGTTCATTTTTGTGTGATTGACTGATAAAAGGCGCTGTGCAGTGTGTATACAGTTATATGTGCTAATATAGCTCTGCTCCGTGTGCATTTAAAACCAGACATTTTCTGTTTTTCACCACAAAGCTGCCTCTTTTCAATGCAAACTCTCTGCTTGCTTATAAACAAGTGATGCAACAGATTCCTAGTGAATTTCCACCACAATGTAATGTTGTTTTCTGTGCTTCAACCTTGCAGTCTGATGAAAGATTACTTCTTCAGACCGCCCATCAACAAGTTGAGCCACACTTTCATAGACAAATCCCTGGAGTCGGCTTACAGGACCAGCTACCAGGATGAGGTAAGATGTTCCTTCCATTTATATGTCGCTTTCCATTCGTTCTCACTCTGTCATTTTGTTTATAACTGGTTTTAACTCGGTCAGGGTCTGTGATTTTTTTTTTTTTTTTTTTTTTTTGCTAACTGAAACAGCATCATGTGGCCAAATGCTGTTGTGCTGTCTGTACTGCCCTCTGGTGGTCTGTCTTAACGGGACATATTATACTGGCAGTGTAATAATTCTGCTGCTTTCTTTCTGATTGTCAGGTTAAGACACAGGCTCCTGTCCAGACGTTTGCCAGTCCAACATTCAGCTCTTTCCTAGACATGCTGCTGTGCTGTTGTGTGCTCCTGGCCCTCTCTGTGGCTTGCTTCCTGCGACCGCTGGTTACCCAGCAGCCCCTGCCCACACCTCCACTCATAGTGGCCGCAGTTGCAGCTGTGCTTGAATGTTTGGCCCTAGTGCTGGCAATACGGTAAGTGTGAGGATTACGATCCTTAAAACCTGTGCAGTTGCTTTTCATAAAATACAACAGAGCATATTGTTCAGAATGTCCTAACTGTTTCATTTCCCGTACATTGATAGCGAATGGATTTGTGGGCCACTGAGCCCCAAAACTGCTTTAAAAACAGACAAAAAGGCCATATGAGATTTATACATAATCATATTTAAAATTGAGATTGATACATAATCTGAAAGATGAATAAATAAGCTTCCCATTGATGTGCGGTTGTTAGGATAGGACAATATTTGGCTGAGATACAACTATTTGAAAATCTGAATCTGAGGGTGCAAAATCAAAATATTGAAAAAAATCGCCTTTAAAGTTGTCCAAATGAAGTTTTTAGCAATGCATATTCCTAATCAAAAATTAAGTTTTGATATATTTACGATAGGAAATTTACAAAATATCATCATGGAACATGATCTTTACTTAATATCCTAATGATTTTTGGCATAAAAGAAAAATCGATCATTTTGACCCAACAATGTATTGTTGGCTATTGCTACAAATATACTCATGCGACTTATGACTGGTTTTGTGGTCCAGGGTCACATATTATAGTTTTTGTTCATATTTTAAATTTATTTTTATATTTTCTGATTTCACTTTAATTTTAGTTTGTTTTATTAATTTTGTTTTATATAGTTTTAAAATATATTTATTTAGTTTATTTAGTTTTAGTACTTCAAGTTTAACTAAATGAAAATGAAAAATGTTGGCTTGGCAACTAAATTAAATAAAACAATTAAAAAAAAAATAGTTATTTTATTTTAAGCATCAAAAATGTTTTAATGTCTATAGGTTTAATTCATTTTTATTTATTATTTTTTAGCTTATGTGGTTTTAGTTGTTTTAGTACTTTATTTAAAACTAAACAAATTAGAAATGCTGCTTTGGCAACTAGCTGAAATAAAATATTTTTTTATTTATTTTTTTTTTTTCAAATAACAATTTTTTTTAGTTTTAATTTTACAGGTTTAGAATGACATGATGGCTAATAAATTGTGCTAGAAAAGTCATTTTTGAATGAATAAACCTTGGAATGAATAAAACTAGAAGGTTTTACTTGCTGTAAATGTTCATCAGATCAAATTGCATGACCTTTTTAAGGCTTGTCAGAAATGCCTCCAGTGCCTATGATCTGTCATGTCAGATTCAGAGTATTTACAACAAGAATTTTAAGCCTCTTAACTTGAACAAAATCTGCAAATATTGCTGCTGTAAAATCTGAAGGAATAATACACGGTTAAATAATGTGGAGGAATTGAATGTTCTGTTTCAACCAGCAGGTGTATGGATCTGTTCCAGGCTGATACAGATGTTTATTTCATATTCAAAAGCTTTAGCATGCTTTGTAGCCAAAATTAAACATTTAAATGTGTTTCATTTGCATTCAGTCATTTTAAAAAGATAATTGATCCCAAAAATGAAAATTCTGCCATCATTTACTCACCCTCATTCGTTCCAGATATTTTGAAGGATGTTGGTAGCTAAACAGTTTCACTTCCCATTGACTTTTCTTAGAAGTCAGTGGGAACCAAAACTGTTTGGTTATCAGCATTTTCTTACATACAGGTTTTTTTAATTTTGGGTGAACTATTCCTTTAATGTCAGAAAAGTAAAGGCATTCGTTTTTAACATTACTTCTCTTTGCAGTTTGCTTAAACACAGATAATTGTGTTACTGTCTGGAAATTGTGGGGAGATTTAAGTTATGTTGTTTGCATGCTGGACGAATTAAATAGATACTTTTTTCTACCATGTTTTTGTTTTGTCATATCAGTGTTACTTTAGTATCATTGAGATACTATTATAGTATCTCAATGATACTATAATAGTATCTATTGTCGTTCCAAACCTGTAAGACCTTAATTCATCTTCAGAACACAAATTTATTTAAAGATATTTTTTGATAAAATCTGAGTTTTCTGACCATACATAGATGTGCATTCATGAGAGCACCACAAGGCAAAAACATGCCAAAGATGAACAAAGGTCTTATGGGTTTGGAAGGACATGAGGATGAGTAATTAATGACAGAATTTTAATTTTTGGGTGAACTATCCCTTTAATATTTTGAGTGTTTATTTTTATTTTTATTTGAATTTTAGTTTTGGTTGTAAATACTTCGAATTAGAGGTTTGGCGATTTTGTCCAGTGTTTTTGTCCCAGCCGAGGAAGAAGGGTCTTATCTAGCGAAACAATCGGTTATTTTCATTAAAACAATACAATTTAAAAACCTTTTAATCTCAAACGCTCATCTTGTCTTACTCTGTCTGAACTCTGTGTATTCTGGCTCAAGACAGGTAGGGTRTGTTGAAAAACTCTGAATTGTATTTTCTCCCTCAACTTCAAAAATCATTTCAAAATCATCCTACATCACAGCAGAAGTACCGACCCAGTCTTTGCAAAGTGAACATGCAAAGAAGATCAAACACCCTTAACAAAAAAGGTAAAACAGTGATATAGGACGATTTTGAAGTTAAATTAAATACGGCATATACTCTGACTGATGTCCATAAACACCAAGAAAACAGCTGTCTTAAATTATGGGAGTTTAAGGCCTGGTTTCACAGACAGGGCTTAAACGAAGCCAGGATTAGGCCATAGTTCAATTAGGACATTTAAGTATTTTTTTATAAATGTGCCTTAGAAGAAAACATTATTGGTGTCCATGTTGAGACAAAACATAGACACTGATAGTTTCTATCAGTTGAAACAACTCAAGTTTACATTTGTTGAAATTGAGATTCATCTGAAAGCTGAATAAATAAGCTTTCCATTGATGTATGGTTTGTTAGGATAGGACAATATTCGGTCGAGAAACTATTTGAGAATCTGGAATCTGAGGGTGCAAAAAAAATCTAAATGATGAGAAAATCACCTTTAAAGTTCTTAGCAATGCATATTACTAATTAAAAATTAAGTTCTGATATATTTGCAGTAGAAAATTGACAAAATATCTTCATGGAACATAATTTTTACTTAATATCCTAATGATTTTTGGCGTAAAAGAAAAATCTTTAATTTTGACCCATACAATGCATTTTTGGCTGTTGCTTCAAATATACCCGTGCTACTTAAGACTGGTTTTGTGGTACAGGCTCACATTTTAGTCTGAGACTAGGTTTAAGCTTTGTCTGTAAAACTGGGGGTTTACTCTTAACTCATATTCCAGTGTGTTATTGGGGTGTTTTATTATTCAAAATAGGCTCTTACACATATTATTAAAATAGGACCAGGGCAATAGCAGCATAATGCATAAATGCATATATCTCATTGTATGCTTTACAGACGAGCCTTTTACCTGGACAGTGTACTGAACTGCACCAGGACCCTCCTCTGGGCCATTTCCGGCTGGGTTCCCCGTCACATGATCGGAGCGGTGCTGGTGTCTTTACCTGCCGTGGCTGTTTTCTCTCATATCACCTGCAATATGCATGACTCCATACAGGTAAACACAAGAGCAAAGAAACTGTGAAGGGTTTTTCATGTATGAAATTATTTTGATTGAATATACATTGCATTTCAACATTTTCCCTTTAAAAAAAAAAGTACTGCAGTAGTACAGTGATGATAACACCATCACTTGTCTCCTGCTTGCTTAAAAAGTTGTAGATTTTTTCCTCAAAAGTGCTCTAAAAGAGCTGTCAATAATAAGTATTTATTGTTAAAAGAACAAGAAACCATTTTATATGCAGTAATGGAGTAGCAAAACACACACTGCATAGCAATGAATCTGCATGCTGGGCTAAATGCTTTAAAGTGTGCACCTGTAAGTGCGTATGATACAGTACATATCTATTATGAAACATCTTACATAGGCTTGTCTGGTGACCTCTAGACAGCAAAGATGCAGTAATTGAAGCAATTTAATGCTGCTCTGAGTCAGGGAAGTAGATATTTCTGTAAACTGCAATCCTGCACGTACTCTGCTGCGAGCATGAGCATGTTTAATTCATGTCTAATTCTTTTCCCCAGTTCACCATGTTCACCTGCTGTGCTGTCATAATTGCCATCATCCAGTACAGCAATTTCTGCCAGCTCAGTTTCTGGATGCGTTCAACCCTGGCGACACTAGCCGGACTCACCTTTCTCAGTGTGCTCTGGAGCCCCCCTTGCAGGTTCAAATAATCACAACATGCACTTTAGTTTAGGGAACAGTTCTCACTATTAACTAGTTGCTTATTAGCATGCATATTACTTGCATATTGGCTACTTATTAAGCACATATTAATGCCTTATTTTGCATGACTATATTGTAGATCCCTCAATCCTACCCCATAGCTAAACTTAACAACCTTCCTAACTATTAATAAGCAGCAGTTTAAGAGTTTGAGGAGGAACTCGTAGTTTATAGTTAGTTAATAGTGAGAATTGGTCCTTATACTTAAGTGTGACCCACATATTACACAAACAAACAGTTTTTGTCTTGTTGAAATATTTAGAAATCTAGGTAACACTTTACTGAGGTTCATTAGTTGACTACATTAGTTAACATAAACTAAGATTGAACAATACTTCTACAGCATTTATTACTCTTAGTTAATATTAAGTTCAACATTTATTAATGCATTATTAAAATCACAGGTTGTGTTTGTTAACATTATTTAATGCACTTAACATCAACAAAGAATGAACGACTGCATTTTTATTAACTAACATTAGCAAAGATTAATAAATAGTGTGATAAATGTATTGTTCATTGTTACTAATGTTAACAAATGACACCTTATTGTAAAGCGTTACCGAAATCTATTTACTTAAGTAACAACACTGAATAAGAATTGTTTTTTTGAGATTATTTTAATATGAGAACATTTTTGACTTCCTGCAGTTTTTCTTATTTTAAACAAAAAACTAATTAAAAAATGACTTTTTTTCTATTTCTTTTTTTTTTTTTTTAAATTTTTACTGTAAAAGAAATTGGAAAAGATATTAAATTACTTGTTTTTTTTTATTAAATATAGTAAAAGTGAAATACAGTAAAGTACTAATATTGCAAAATTTTATTTTTATTTAAAATAACTAACTTTTCTATTTGAATATATTTTAAAATGTAATTTATTCATGTGATGGAAAGCTGAATTTTCAGCAGCCATTACTTCAGTCTTTAGTGTCACATGATCCTTCAGAAATCATTCTAATATGCTGATTTTTCAAGATTAATTGATAAATAGAAAGTTTGTTAGAACAGTGTTTATTTAAAATAAGCGTGTTTTGTAGCATAATAAATATTTACTATCACTTCTGATCAATTTAATGCATCCTTGCTGAATAAAAGTATTTATTTCTGCAGGTTTATTATTTATGATGCTTGGGCTTTCATAGAATAGTTATGTTATGCTAATACTAAATCAAAGCTAATCTTTTGCTGTTGTTTTTCTTACAGCACTTGGGAACGGTTATTTTTGAGGTAAGTTTAAAAAACGATTTTTTGTCGGTTGCAACAGTCACTGTGTCAGATGCGATTTTTACTCCTAAAATCTTGCATTGTGTCATGAACAAGAATAATGTCAGACTACATGTTTATCGCTTGCCGTCCTAAAGAGCGAGAGTGCTGTCATCGATAGCGCGGGACTAGACAGAAGATGCCATGAGTGTAAACTAACAAAGCACCGAAACAAAGTGTTTTGTTCTGTCTTGTCATCAGAAAAGCCCAAAAAAGAAAGAAAACCTGACAGTAGACACAAGTCTCGATGCCCATTGT
>JAHKKF010523915.1:0-24085 GCA_019740295.1 Labeo calbasu | reverse complement strand
TTTTGTTTAAATTTTCTTTTTTGTGTTTCAGAGGAAAAATCAATACGGCCAGGACAGTTGTCTGTTAAGGACGTGACAGTTCTTTTTTTAAGGTTTTAGTTTTAGTTAATGATAATAACCCATGTTCCTCTCTTTTTAGTTTGTGTGTGTGGAGAGTCTTGTGACTGCAATCGTGGACATGTATCCTAAAACCTTCCGCGTGGGCTATCGGCGAGAGCTTCTCATCCTGGGAATGTCTGTGGTCTCGTTCCTCGTGGGTCTAATAATGTTGACAGAGGTAAAGTCATATTCTTGTGTACAAACCATGTTCTTTCCAGTGGCTATAATATAAATATTGCCCTCGATTTATGTTTCTCAGATTAGCGCAATCTTCCATCACCAGATCTTCACCAGATGGATTTGCTAAAAGCATCCGTCGACACAATATTTAATCTCATTAAAAAAAGCATAATACATAATCATAAAAAATCCAGGTGTCTTACTCATCAATGCTGAACAGATTTGCTTTTTCTGACAGACATGCTTTGATTAATTTAGTTAAATGTTAAACTGGAACCCATGCCAGTACCCATACTGGTAAACAGTTTTTAACGTGTAAAAAAGACATGATTTGTAGTGAATTTTCCCAGTATCGATGGTGTATAGCTGCAGTGTCTTGGCATATTGCTGTAA
Source organism: Labeo calbasu (assembly GCA_019740295.1). Lineage (NCBI taxonomy): Eukaryota > Metazoa > Chordata > Actinopteri > Cypriniformes > Cyprinidae > Labeo > Labeo calbasu. The sequence continues at coordinate 23,413 of JAHKKF010523915.1, read as the reverse complement.
GCACCTGGCATGTTACTCTGGTTTCCTGTTTTGCATTTATGGTTGGAGTGAGGGTAAAAATAGGCCTGTATTCAGGCTGAGACACGAGGACGCTCTCCGCCAGTAATGTGCAGTCAGGTGAACACTTTCACTCTGTGTCTCATGAATAAAGCCATCCGACTGTGGAACGAAGCCTCTCTAGTGTGGAACGTCAGACATTCTCTGTTACTAGGATGAGAGGGAGATGAAGATGCTCTTAAAGCCATTTTCCATATGCAAGTAGTGCTCTTCTAGATCCATAAAATGCATATGTGCTTATGTGAGCATCCTGATATTGTCTTGATATACTGTGTGTTTGTCCTGTATATCTCTGACTGTGCGTGACTCTGCTCTGTTAGGGTGGCATGTATGTGTTCCAGCTATTTGATTCGTATGCAGCCAGTGGCATGTGTCTGTTGTTTGTGGCCATCTTTGAGTCCATCTGCATTGGCTGGATCTATGGTAAGAGATTGCGTTGTTTTAGTGTGTAACAATGTTCATCTCTTAACATCTTTATTACTAAGCATCTATAGTCTACACATCCTCAGCTGAGTAATCTCACTTTAATGCAGTTTAACTGCCAAACTTTATGTAAGTGCTATGTGTCACATTAAGATTTAAATACATATATATATATATATATATATACTGTAATCTCCCAAAGAAGAGAGAGCCTGAGATAAATCCATTAAATCATTATTAAATAAGGTCATATAGCACATTATGTCAGTAGATGCTTTTGTGTTCATGGTGTCATCACATTTCTTTGACCATAATGCCACCTGCTGACAAGACTCAGGCAGTGCATGTAAAGAATTATTAATTTTTTTTTTGGCAGCACAAAAGAAATACAGTGAAATTCAGTGTGCCAGTTTTATATCTGGAATAGATAAATGCATTATAAGTGAAGAATGTCCTTGCTCTTTATCCTCAGGTAGCGACAGGTTTTATTTGAACATTGAGGACATGATTGGATACAAGCCCATCTTCTTCATCAAATGGTGCTGGAAGTTCTTCACCCCAGGCATCTGCGCTGTGAGTTGAATTTGATGTACCGAGAGTCAAGATATTTGCAGTCTGAGTGATAAATGTTAATTACTGGCCGTATGATTGTCTTTTCAGGGCATCTTCCTGTTCTTCTTAATCAAGTACAAGCCGCTGAAGTATAATAATGTCTACACATATCCAGATTGGGGTTATGGCATTGGCTGGATGATGGCTATGTCCTCTATGGTTTGCATCCCTCTGGGAATCTTATTTCAGATCTGGAAGACGGAAGGAACTTTCCGTGAGGTAAAAGCCTATTTTTTTTTTTTTTGTAAGCCTGGACATTCTGTGTGTGCTATGATATAGATTATCCTTCCTGTGCAGCATGGTCAAAGTCTGAGACCACTAATTAAAATTTGGTAACACTGTAGATTATTGAACACATTTTCCCTCAATAAACTGGTATTTGGCTGATATTGATAGTAAGTAAGTTAGTTGTTTTAGTAGTTTGGATGTTTAGATATTGGGTAAGTTTAACGATCTAGAATGTGGCCATGCAGAATAAGGTATCAATATGTGCTTTATAAGCACCAACAAACAGACAATATACTAATAATATACATGCTAATAAGCAGCTAGTTAATAGTGAATAGTGTACCCGGTTTTGACATTTTTAATGTCTTTAAGTTAAAATGTCTTAAATAACGTTTTCCTAATAAAAAATGTCCTAAATTCAGATTTGATGGGTTTTAAATATTTTTGGTCACGTTACCACTAAAATAACTTCAGTCTGATGGACCTAATGACTGTCTAACAATCATTGGACAGACCAAAGATTTTTTTTTTTTTCTCCCTCTGCGGTAGTTACTGCGTCATCATCAGACAGAATCGCAGTAGCCCCTGTTGAAAAAAAAAAAAAAAAAAAAACAGCATATGCTGGTTAGGTAGGTTTTGATGCTGGGATGCTGGTTTTAGCTGGTCCTTAGCTGGTTTATGCTGGTCCTTTGCTGGTTTATGCTGGCTCTTTGCTAATCCTTAGCTGGTTTAAGCTGGTCCTGGACCAGCACATGACCAGCTAAGGACCAGCATAAACCAGCTACCAAACTAGAACTACCTTTTTAACTTATGTTCTCAATAATTATAATAACATAGGTCAAGCTACAGCTAGATGACCATCAGCCTTCGAGCTAGTTAAAAATGTTTTTAATTTTTTGTTTGCCGGACAAACTGCCTGATTAAAACTTGTGACAAAAAAACAGCGAAGCATCGAAACGCAAGAATTATTCCTCTGATTTTAATACATGCAATGTAAACAGCGATTGATAATGCCTGTCTCTTTGTGAGAGACTTTTAAAACAAATGAGCATAACAGCACACAAAGAAACTCAAAACAAACACACTGAGGTAAACATTTCTAAGTGTAGTTTCTGTATAACATGATATAGTTCAGTAACATACCAAGGGAGCTATTTTGCTGAATATTATCACGATTGCAAATGTTACATTGATTTTAGTTCAATAAACAAGTAGTTAAGTTACTTACATTTTAGACACAATATTTACTGTATTTCACCAACGAAAATAGTTCCAAACAAGGATCACAGCAGAAGCATCGCACATTCTCCAAGCAAGACTCTGTGGTGTTTTGTTACTGAATGATTCAGCGTTTTTGAAGGAATCACTTGTATGAACAACTTAATGCTCACTCATAAAGTGACTTACCGCCATCTAGTGGTAGAACCAACATTTCTTATTTGTATGTGCATAAACATAAACTTGTTCATAAATGTATTTAAAACATTAAAAAAAAAAATAACATTATTACTTGCAGCTGTAATTTTGCAGTGTAAATGATTTAATCTGGTTGGTAACCCCTCTATAGAATTTACTGATGAATTGTAATTATTTGACATGAAAGGTGATGCATACATTTAAAAAGTTTAAAAAATAGGCCTCTTTATAAAGGTAAAAAGGGGACAGATTTAAGTATGCAAAAGCTGAACACTGATGAAATATTGCTTTAGAATAAATTGTTTACACCACCAAAAATCTTGGTGATGTGGTACTTTTGTGGAGATATTTTGTGTGGAATATTGTCTCCTCATATGAAAAGTTCGCTGTATATCACAGTAATAATATCATTTATGACAGCGATGAAATTTAGTTTTCTTTTTACATTAAACACATTAAATATTTCATATATGTATGTAATATAATATGTATTTACATGACAGGTTTAGGTCTTAAATTTCGTATAATATTAAAAAGGTATTAAGAAGTCTTAAATTTAACTTCTTTATATCTGTAGAAACCCTGATTGCAAATTATAGTATCAGCATAACATTTGAGAGAAAAATTGAACTGAAAAATGAACATTAATTTGAGAGTGTCTCAGTATTTAGTTTGTCTTTTGCTTTAATGACTCTAGAGCGATATAAGCAAAAGCTGATAATCATGATTGTTCTAAAGAGCATCTTGAGCTTCAATGGAAACAAGAATGTCTGATTTTCTGGCAAAAAATGACATATATGACACCCTTTTACTTACATTTGATTAGCCACTGTTAAGTGGAACACAATATGAACGTAATGTTCATTTTACGTAATGTTTCTTTCTGTACTGTCAGTTAGGAGCATGCATTCTTTAATTCATTCATTCGTTTAGCTTATATTCAGCTTTCTGCTCTGCATTGCTCTTTGTACCTGATAAAAATCTTTGAAGGCGTGAGTCATCATTTTCTGTCTCCCTCAATGTCCTTGATTCACCCGACTGAACCTCTCATACTGCTGCCAACGATTTTAGGTAGGAGCTAGAAGGTGCACATATTTCAGTGTGTACTTGAGAGAAAAAAACAAACAATCAAAAAAAGAAAAACATCATCTTTCTTGAGGTGCCATGACATGCCAAAGATGAAAGTTGTTCTGGCACAGCGGGAGTGTGGAGATATTGTGGTGTAGTGCAGAATTGATGCCACAGTGTGGGCGTGACACGGGCGCTGCCCTGACGTGACCCCATTGTGCCATGTCTTATTGATTGTGTCTGCTTCAGAAAGCATGTGATGAGGTTAGTGTAGTACACCGCAGATATCTTTTTCTTAATCACTACTTTTACATTGATTTACACCAACAATCTAAAGCTCTTTAAAACAAGTTTGAAAAAAAAAAACAAACACAAAAAAACTTATTTAAAACAAATCTTTAAAACAAACAGTAACACCTTAGTTTAGTATAGGGAACAATTCTCACAATTGACTAGTTATTAGCATGCCTGTTATCAACATATTGGCTGTTTATTAGTACTTATAAAGCACCGTGATCATATTCTACATCCCTAATCCTGAACTTAACAATCACTTTACTAACTATTAATAAGCAGCATATTAGGAGTTTGTTGAGACAAAAGCCATAGTTAATGGTTTGCAATTGCAAGAACTGGACCTTAAAATAAAGTGACAAACTTCTTGTTTCCAGAGAACATATATCTTAAGTTTATTTTTCAGTCATACTTTAGTTTGGAGACAAATTCTCACTACTAATTAACTATTAACAACGGCTTTTGCCTCAATAAACTTGTTAAGTTTAGGTATGGGGTAGATTAAGGGACCTAAAATATGGTCATGCAGAATAAGACATTAATATGTGCTTTATAAGTAATAATAAAAAGGCAGTACACTAGTAATATGCATGCAATTAGTTAATAATGAGAAGTGGTCCTTAAAATAAGGTGTTACCTATTTTTCTTAGTCCATTGGAAAGTTTTTTGACATATTTATGCTCAAATCAAGGTGAAAAAGGTGATTTATCAAATCAAATCAAATAAAAAATAAAATAAAATAAGATAAGATAAAATAAATTACTCATTTACTCTTTAATCTAGTAGGTCTAGGATACCCAGAGAAGCAATCCAGTGCATTTCAGTTGCACTTAGGCTACGTTTACACAACAACAATATAGTAAAAAAACTGAAAATTTTCCCTTGCGTTTTTAAAAAGTTTCACATATACACAACATTTTCAAAACGATTTTCATTTACACATATCTACAAAAACTGCCAAAAACACTGTATTATGTACACTGTAAAAAAACAAAAACAAAAAAAAACTACTTTTTGTAGTTGTTTTCACTTAAAAAAGTGTTTGTGCTGCCTTAAAATTGTAAGTTTACTCAACTCAAATATCCATGTTTTCATGTAGTACAACTTAACATTTCATGTTGACGAAACGTAAAATTGTAAGGCAGCACAAACACTTATTTTTTAAGTTAAAACAACTTTAAGTTGTTTTTTTTTTTGTTTTTTTTTACAGTGTACGCAAGACCAGTAGTCAGTGCGCTGTTTGTTCCCACTTGCCTTTAAAATCGACATGTACTGCGCATGTCTACATACCTAACACGTACTATAACATCACCATTTTCAAAAATTCCCAGTATACGATAATGTTGCCATTTTCAAAAACGTGTACTTTGAAACCCATTTTCAAAATTATGTTTTCAGTCCTCAAAACACTGTTGTCAAAAGATGCATAAAAAGTTTTCCGTTGTTGGCTGAAACGTTTTAGAGTAAACGGCCCTGGTGCGTGAATCCAGCATCTTTGCTTATGGGACCACTAATTGTTTTGAGCCAATCACTATTGCTGTAAATGTCGTGTGATTATTCACTCTGGAGTACCAGGAAAATGGCAGGACAAAATTAAATGGCTGAAGGCAGCACAAGCAATGTTACCAACCGTTCGCTACGAACTATCCAAAATTAAAGACAGAGGAATATACTTTAGTTTTCCCCCTCAAAAGGCATCAGAACATCAAAAGTAGGGGCTAATGGGACCATATGAATCACTTGGAACACTTGATTATACAGTAACATATTCTTGTTACGCCTCACAAATGTGACCCTGGACCACAAAACCAACTTTATACAAGCTTTCTATTGATGTATGGTTTGTTGAGATAGGACAATATTTGGCCAAGATACAACTATTTGAAAATCTGGAATCTGAATGTTGCAAAAAAACAACATATTGAGAAATTCACCTTTAAAGTTGTCCAAATGAAGTTCTTAGCAATGCATATTACTAATCAAACATTAAGTTTTGATATATATACAGTAGGAAATTTATAAAATATCTTCATGGAGCATGATCTTTACGTAATATCCTAATGATTTTTTGGCTTAAAAGAAAAATTGATAATTTTGACCCATACAACATATTTTTGCTATTGCTACAAATATACTTTTGCTACTTAAGACTGGTTTTGTGGTCCAGGGTGACATATGTTAGTTACTCTACTGTAAGAACAGGACAATAGCTTCTGTGTGCTTTGTTCAACTGTAATGTTACTCAAATTTACTCACACTTCTTATTATCATACACATGTAATTGCAGAGGATCAAAAAGCTGACCACACCCAGCTCTGACCTGAGAATGAGGGGACGCCTCAGCTCCAGGGGTCCCTGTGCTATCAATGATGCTGATGCCAAAATGAGGGCGGATGGCAAGATCTCCACCATCACAGAGAAGGAGACGCATTTCTAAACCCAAGACACGGACATCACCGGCACAACAGACAGAAAAGTGAAGAAACAAATATGTTTGCCTTTATTTTTAAAGAGAGATCTATTATCACATTTGTAGTGTTGCATTTTTGCACAAACAGGTAACACATCACAATTTAACGCCATGATTAAAACCTGTTTTGTATCAGAGTGTATCTAAATCTAGATAAAAAATATCATCTGTATCGCGTCACTCTTTGTCACATTAGTCATTTCTGTACTTGTAGATTGAGGCCAAGGCATAATGTGCTGTGAAATGTGTTTACACATTGGCTCTTGGCTCTGTGCAGATTACTGTAGAGTATTATTCTAATGGATAGGAGATGTATTGATGACCACTCCAAACGTTGGCTGTATGTTTGTAGATGAGGCTCAGTGTTGTCAGATACGCTGTGATTCACTGTCCTTCAGCTAGCATTGACTCGCGGGGCGAGCATGACGTAGCAAGCTCATTCGCCACGGTGTCTTACGCGGCTCGAATTCTTGGCCATTTCACACCAATTAAACTGAGTTTAATTGAAGGTGACAGACCAAACGCAGTTTATCACTTTGATTTTTTATTTTTTTATTTTAGGCTGGTGGTTCAGAGAGTCATCTGGGCACACTTGTCATGAACCCCTCATTAATGTTCATAAGCATTCTGTCTTAATAGTGTGATTTTGCATTATGATGTTTAAGGGGAAGTCTGATGGTAAAAGAAGTGTAGCTTTCGCGTTTGTGTGAGGACAACATTAAAGCGATGCTGTGGAACACAATAGTGCACATTTTAAACGGTTCATACAGTTATTTTTATAACAGTACCATAAAATTAAATCATACACTCAACTATGTTCACTTATAATATAGTCTGCTTTCACGTTACGATTAAAAAATGGCATGTCAAAGTCATTATTGATAAAATTATGCACTATTATGCAACGTGCACAGTTATTGATTTTGCATTATGATGTTTAAGGGGAAGTCTGATGGTAAAAGAAGTGTAGCTTTCGAGTTTGTATGTGAGGACAGCATTAAAGCGATGCTGTGGAACACAGTAGTGCACATTTTAAACAGTTCATACAGTTATTTTTATAACAGTACCATAAAATTAATTCATACACTCAACTGTGTTCACTTATAATATAGTCTGCTTTCACGTTATGATTAAAAAATGGTATGTCAAAGTCATTATTGATAAAATTATGCACCATTATGCAACGTGCGCAAACATAAGCTATGCGTGAGGGTGTGTGTATTATGGCCCGCTGTAGAGAATATTTGGTTCGACTGTTAATTTAATGATATCGATGCAGTAATAGATTTGATGTGGAAAAATTCTAGATTTCTGATACGGTCCAAAAGGCAATTAATCAGATGCTAGCTCATTCCCCAAGAGAAAGTGCAAGCGACAAAGAAGCAGCTTGTCGTTCATGTCTATTTTAGGCAATTGTAGCCCAGGTATTGACATCCATTAAGTCATTAGGAAGCAGTGGAAATGTGTTCGAATGACCCTTGCAATTCAACAGCCATAAGTACTTTGATCAAACTGTGCTGGATCTGTAATGTACTATCACAGTTAAGAGCACTTTTTGTTCGTAGTATACTCAGGATGCACTTTGAGCCCTGTGCACATGCATGCAATCTTTGGTCTGGTCGGTTCCATCGTGACATCATCAGTTTGTGCAAGTAAACTTGTTTGTGTTTTAATAGCCCTGTTAACTTTTCAGATATATGTATATTTTTACATGTCTTTAGTTGTTTTGTGTACTATTTCTTGATGAAAAAAAAAAACTGTTTCTCTGAGGACTTTTGATATGTCATTCAACAATCAAGTTCTAGGTATATGATGGAATTGTTATATGTGCTGTTTACACAGATTTTGGTATTCACAGGACATATGAATTGTGTGCTTACTCATTTTTAAAAATAAAAGTTAAAAACGGACATATCTGTTTGGGTGTCTCAGTCATTTTGGCTACTGTTAAAAGTAAACATCAGTGACTTTTGTAGTAATGTAAGTGTACAGAATTTAGGAAAATATATAAATATATGTCATTGTTTTTTTTTTGTTATTTGTTTTTGTTTTTGACATAGTAACAGACACAGATTTGAGAAAGGTATTCAGTTTTAAGGATACCACCTTGTTTATGCATAACTTGTAGCTTGGCAACAGGTTTCCATTCAACTACAGTTAAGCTCTTACCGTAAACTTTTTTGCTACATAAACTGCCCAAAAAAAAAAAAAAAAAAAATTATACACTGAAGTTTTCACTTCCAGAGCAACAATTTACAGATAATTTACTCACTCCCTTGTCATCCTAGATGTTCATTTCTTTCTATCTTCAGTTGTAAAGAAAATATATATATTTTTTTGTGGTAAACATTTCAGGATTTTTCTCCATTTAGTGGACTTCATTGGTGCCCGTGAGTTTGAACTTCCAAAATGCAGTTTAAATGCAGCTTCAAAGGCCTCTAAACCATCCCAGCTGAGAAAAAAGGGTCTTATCTAGTGAAAAGATCGGTTATTTTCTAAAAAAGCGTATCATTTATATACTTTTTAACCTCCAATGCTCATCTTGTCTAGCTGTGTGTGAACTCTGTGCATACCAGGTCAGTACAGTTAGCGTAGGTTGAAAAACTCCCATCTCATTTCCTTCCCCAACTTCAAAATCATCCTAAATCGCTGCAGAAGTACTGACCCAGTGTTGACAAAGTAAACGCACAAGGTGGGTCAAACACCCTTTACAAAAAAGGTAAAACAGCGATGTAGGATGATTTTGAAGTTGGTGGAAAAAATTAGATGGGCGTTTTTTGACATACCCTAACTTTCAAGAACCGGAATACACAGAGTACACACAGAACTACACTGTAAAAAAATAAAAAAAACACAATTTGTTGAGTCAGCTTAAAATAATTTGTTACCCTGCTGCCTTAAAATTTTAAGTTCAGTCAACTAAAATAAGTTTAGTCAACTTGAAATGTTACGTTGTACTAAGTAACAACTTAGCTATTTGTGTTTGCTAAACTTAATAGATGGGTAAGTAACCCAGCTGCCTTAACATTTTAAGTTGATTCAACTAAAATATCTAAGTTGTCACTTAGTATAATTTAACATTTCAAGTTGAATAAACTTTTTTGAATTGATTGAACTTAAAATTTTAAGGCAGCCAGGTTACATTTTATGTTAAGTTGACTCAACAAATTATTTTTTACAGTGTAGACAAGACGAGCGTTTGAGGTTAAAAAGTGATATCTGACATTTTTTTTTTTTTTCAAAATCCTCATTTTGTACTTTTAATTCATGATCGGAGTTTTGTTTTACTCTCTCCTCTGTACTTCCGCGTTCGCGTCTTCTTACAGGAGCTTACGCTATGCCTACACCCTACATCATCTTCTGGAACGCCACTCTCTCATGAACGTGCATACTGTATGACAGTCAGAGGAAGCTAGATATTACGATTTATATAGGTTTAAAATTAATATCTCTCTTACACAAACACAATTCACTTCAGAAGGGAGTAATTAAAGAGGTCATATGATGTTTTGAAACGATTTTGTGTATTTGGTGTAATGCAATGTGTTGCACACACACATTGTTTGAGGCTCAAAATACACACTATTTTCCACATATACTGTACATTATTGTTGCTCCTCTCTGCCCCGCCTTTCTGAAAAGCGTCGATTTTTACAAAGCTCACTGTTCTGTAAAGCATGGTGTGCTCTGATTAGCCAGCTATCCAGTATTTTGTGATTTGCCAAAAACCTCAAGCGTGTGATGTAAATGTTACACCCCTTTCCATGTTGTGATGCCGTGTTCCGGCGCAACAGGACAAAAACTAAACCTATTATAAATTAGGCATTTGTTGTATACATTGAGAACATAATTACTGATTATAATGACTCATACTGTCTTTTTACGCATTGTGTTGCATCGCGCAGCATAAACATAACACCATGTCTGCATTTGTGATCGCACAAACGACAAAAGCCTTAAAGGAGAAGTTCACTTTTAGAACAACAATTTACAGATAATGTACTCACCCCCTTGTCATCCAAGATGTTCATGTCTTTCTTTCAGTCGTAAAGAAATTATGTTTTTTGAGGAAAACATTTCAGGACTTTTCTCCATATAATGGACTGCTATGGTGCCCCGAGTTTGAACTTCCAAAATGCAGTTTAAACGCGGCTTCAAACGATCCCAAATGCGGTTGTAAACGCACCACACCAAACAAAGTACTTTCGCTTTCACTTTGCGTATACATTTGGGCAGCGTTATGCAAATCTTCCCACAACGTGATATAGATATGTGGCAGCGTGTTTGAATGAGCCGTTTTAGGAAGGAGTGGTTGAGTCTTAACGTTTATAAAGAATATCTCTTTGGGTTTGAGACTTTAATCTTTGCAACTTTACAGATCTTATAAATGCACAAAAAGCTTGTAACACTCCAAAGACAAATGAAAACACGAAATCACATCATATGACCCCTTTAAGACTTTGGTCCTATATTAAGTATTGTTGAGGAAATGCGTGGATTTAATTGCTTTTTCGTCTCATTTGCGTGATATTAAGAGGTGGCTGGCAGAGTTTGTAGCAACCTGCAGAATTTTCAGGCTTATACTGTATGACGCACAGAGATATTGGTGAGATTGTGGGTGATAATTCATGAAGCAATCAGTACAATGAATCCATTAACTTTGACCTCTGCTGAGCCGTGGCCTTGTATAAAAATGTGATACACATCACACAGATATTGCTCAGTCTTAGTGGATCTAGTGTCTGCATGCATGTGTGAGGAGGACAGCCTAAAGGGAAAGAGTGCACAAATTGTTCAAATCTGAACTTAAAACACAGAAACAATACGCAATGAGGAAACATTTACACATGGACATTTTCAAGTCCAGCATCACAAAGATACAGTACAGAGATTACAAGAGAGAAAGTGAGTTGAGGTTGCAGAGTAATGAGACCCAAAGCAGTTGTTCAATACACATTTGGATGTCTCATCTGACACAACCATTTCAGTTCTCAAAGTCTGTAATAATAAGCTGATGAGTTGAATCAGGTGTTTTTTATTAGGGCCACACTGAAAATGTGCAGAGGTGGGGGTACTCTAGGACCAGAAATGGGAACCACTGCCCTGGAGCTGCTGGTTTTCTCCTTTGAATTTAACCAGTGATTACTACTGTTTCCTGAGGTGCAATTGCAATGTTAGCAGGATTTTACATTCAAAAAATAAATAGATAAAATAAAATATTTCAAGCTCATGTAATCTTTAAGGAAGGGAAGGTAAACATGTTTAGCTTGCTATCTATGAAGGGTTAATTTACAACACTTGAACCAAGCCTGAAGTACCCCAACTCCATGGGACTTTCTTGACTGGTTGTATTGGTATCCAGTCAGGAAGGTGGAGATATAATTGAATACACAGTTTTTGATATGATTGGGTAGGAATGGGCAGGTTGAAAATGTAATGTACCCCGATAGCACACATACATAATGGAGACGTCTATTTACGTCTGGAAGACGTATTTTTTAGACTGTTTCCTATCAGATGTCAAATGGATATCTATTAGATGTCTTTAAGATGTTTATGATTTAGAATGTTTATAAAATTGACATCTTACAGACAACTGTCAGATGTCTGTACAACAAATGCTTTCCAGATCAAGTGATCTTAAACAGACATCTTGCAGACGTACGTGTGCTATCTGTGTAGTGGCCTTTTTAACTTGATCTGTTTAATAATTAGTATCTGTTTGATACTTAAGGGCTGTCTAGTGCTGGAGTGAGTAGGTTGAGATTTTTGAATGCCTTTGATGAGAAGCTAGGTCTGGAAATTTCTTATTGTGGGGGATAGCTAGCCAAAAATCAGTTTATAAAAGTGGATGCAGCCTGAATACCTTTGAAATGGTTGTGATATGAAATGAAAGAAGTGATTTACAGAGGAAATAAATCAGGAAACAGTCATTTGTAGGATAGGTGGAATAGTAGAAAGCATTTCCAAGTGGCCGGGTAAGTTTGAAGGTTTCTCTTGGAGGTTGCATGCATTGTGGAGTCAAGTGATCCATTACAGAGAGGAGAGATTTATGGAAGATGGAACTGATGGAACCCTGGAGGAACCTGGGTTGGCAATAAGTCCACTTCAGGTGCCAACATTTTTAATTTCTGAAATGAGTCAGGCAGTCAGCTATTTTATTCTTAGAGCCTGGAGTGTGTTTTACTGCCATAATGAATTGGTCACAGGCTGAGATCTAGATTAGGTGCCAAGAACAAGTTTGAAAACCACTGGAATAGAATGTTTTTGAAAGACCAACCTTTTCCTCACAAAAAAAGCTGTGATGACAGCTTCATGTAGGGTACAGTTCATGTAGGGTAGAACAGGATACATTCATTTTAACCTTTGACATCTGGCACACCTAGTAACCCTTCAGACCTCGATTAGCTTGTTTAGGTGTGTTTGATTAGGGTTGAAGCAAAACTTTGCAGGACTGCAGCTCTCCAGGACCGACGTTCGCCACCCTTGGTGTAGACCTTTCATCCCAGGATGTTTACGCTGGCATTTTAGTGACTAAAGGGGTTCAGTTCATTTGTCAGGACAGGCCCAGTCTTCCAACAATACTGTGGCTGTGCTCCAAATAGTAATTGCTTGTCTGGGGCTTGACAAGTCACCTGCCCAATCTGCCAAGCCCCTTTTTTTTTTTTTTTTTTTTTTTTTAGTCAGCTCTCAGCTGCCATGACACGGTGCAACACTTTTTTATGGCAGAAGTGCCTTCATACCCTGATAGCACACATACATCACAGAGACGCCTATTTGATGTCTGCATTTACATCTGGAAGATATATTTTAGAGTGTTTGCTCATCTGCAATACATCTATAGGACATTTCCTATCAGATGTCAAATACGCGTCTGTTAGATGTCTTTAAGATGATTATGATTTAGAATATATGTAAACTGCCATCTTACAGACGTCTGTCAGATGCTTGTACACAGCAGATGCTTAACAGACATCTTGCAGATGTATAGATTGTTTATACCCCAGATAGCACACGTATGTCTGCAAGAGGTGTGTTCTAAACCATAAAATTTTATAGACATCTAACAGACGTCTTTTTGACATCTGATAGAAAACGTCCTATAGATGTATTGCAGATGAGCAAACACTCAAAATACGTCTTGCAGATGTAAATGCAGACGTCAAATAGACGTCTCCGTGATGTACATGTGCTCTCAGGAACACTAGCTTCCATGGCTGAAGATGTTTGATTGAGTTGTGCTCCAGAAGTAGAAAAGCCCATTGCAGCTTTGCTGGTGTCCCCTGGCAAACCTATGTGGGGTAATTATGCGGTTACATGGATTCACTTCCAAAACAGGTATACTTTTCTGTCATTTATATAACTCATACAGAAAATACCCAGATAGCACACGTGTGTCTGCAAGATGTCTGTTAAAGACTAGTTGATCTGGAAAGCATCTGCTGTGTCATAAACATCTTAAAGACATCTAATAGACATCTATTTGACATCTGATAGGAAATGTTCTATAGATGTATTGCAGATGAGCAAACAATCTTAAAAATACGTCTTCCAGATGTAAATGCAGACGTCAAATAGACATCTCTGTGACGTATGTGTGCTGTCAGGGTATGATCTGTCAAATACTTCTTGGTGCCACCACTACACTGAAATCAGCAAACAAATGGTTCCTCTGCCAATAACTTTACCGTTATGTTTCTGCCAGCATGCAACCAAGTATGGTTTGCCCAAACACGACTGCTGAAGGACTGTAATTTTTGAGCATTTCTTTTATTCCTAATGCCCTGGAACTGTTGAAAAAGAGAACAAAGCTGTCTTTGAGGCCACTTGACATACAGAAGGTACAGCATAAACCTAATTTTAAGATGGCAGCAGTTCAGGCTGAAAATATCTGTGTGACATAGGAGCAACATTCCTGGAAGCACACTACACCACAGTCACAGCCCCCTTAGAGACCTTGTGTTGTTAAAGATGCTCAAGGCTTTTTTCAACCTCATTGGCAGTCACCAGGGGGTCCACATCAAGGGGTCCAAACAGTAAGGGTACTGGAGGAATGACTTTGCAGACGCCTTGGTTTTGACAACTCTGAGCATGGGGTGTACCCAATAATTATCATCAAGTGTATAGCATCGGTTCTGGCAGACCATGTTAGTCAAGGTCACATCAGCTGATGCTCACTGTCCACAAGAAGATATATGTATTACAGACATCATTAACCCTTGCTCTTGCATGGTTGGGTGGGGAATTCTTGTGCAGAACAGAACCATACCAACCAAACCAAACTGTATTTATTTGTTTGTTATTTCATTAGATGAGCCAGTGTACTCCAGGCTTAAAACAGATCATTTATTGTCACGGTGGTTCACCAACTGATTGCTGCTGTGAAAATACGATTCCTAAAATATTGCCTAAATATGTTGGCAAATTGCATCCTAATAACTATTTAAATTTCAGTCTGTTTTTCACATGATTTCATGTGACTTCAGACATGGAATATATTTGCATTATATTTATTATATTGTCCGAAAAGAGTGGCCAGAACTAATAAAACATACAAATAAAAACAAAAACAATAGAACTGACCACACAGAGCGATGTGTGGTCATCATTCATTCCTTTATGGATAAAGGAATGAATGAATGAATGAATGAATGAATGGATGAATTAATGAATGAATGAATTATATTGTGCCTTAGCATCTTTTGAAAATATTAAATAATCCAGTCCCTATTTTTTGTAACTGCAAAAGAGCTACCAGTACAATTCTCAAAATGTCTTCTTCTGTGTTCTATAGAAGAAAGAAACTCATACAAGACGTGATAATCAGTTATAATGATAACAGAATTGAGATTATTGGGTGAACTATTCCATTCAAATTTATGCAACATACTGATATTGAAACAGGTTTGTATTTTTCAAAAAAACTGATCAATTGCACATGCATTTGAAAATATTCTATATCTATTTCTTGGTTTAATTTTTTACACTTATATCCAGGAAGGGTGCTCTGTCTAAATTTTAGTGGAAAGCATCAAAATCCACACATCCAGGCTCTAATCATACATAATCGCTAATCAGAGCATTTCCTCCCTTTTTTCCTCCGGAAACATGTGCTTGATTTGGCACTGCGTATTCGGAGCGGCTGGCGTACGCAGAGGCGTATGAAATGATTCTGCTGCATAATGCAAGTGATGAGGCTTTGGCTGCAAAAAGAGGCAGAGAAAGGGAGAATGAGTGAGCTCTAATGGAATGCAAATGACATCCAGCAGAGATGATAAGCAGCAGAGGGTCAGCAGGACGAGTCTGTCCCAGTGCCTTTTACATCGCTTTAGAGTGTGACTGCCCTTGAGCTCAGCAAAGTTCATGGAGAACAGGGTAGAGAATAGACAGAAACATGCAAAAAAGAAAATGTAGTAAGTTTTTTCCAGAATTTCGAGCATATACATTTAAGAAATAAGACTAAAACCAGTGTTCAAATTGGTTCAATGTACGTGACATGCTAAATATGTAATCTGATAAACCACATATGTGACCCTGGACCACAAAAGCAGTCATAAGGGTCAGTTTTTTTTAAATTGAGATTTATACTACACCTGAAATCTAAATAATTAAGATTTCCACTGATGTATGGTTTGTTACGATAGGACAGTATTTGGCCAAGATAAAACTATTTGAAAATCTGGAATCTGAGGATGCAAAAAAATTAAAATACTGAGAAAATCGCCTTTAAAGTTGTCCAAGTGAAGTTTTTAGCAATGCATATTACTAATCAAAAATTAAGTTTTATTTTTGATATACTTATGTTTTATCAAATTTTATCAAATTAAGATAATTCAAGGACATAATTGAGGTGGACGATGAAACATTAAATAGACAAAGAATACCTGGTATTACAGATCCATTTTGTTTGATCACATCTGAATACCAGGAGTAAATGGGCATGGGACAGACTTAAGGTTTGTTCATACAGCATGTTTTCTGTGATAATGTTGCTCTATGAACACATGCAGACAGATATCTTAGGTCACTGCATTGCCTCTCGCTGGTTTTTAGCATCTCACACCATGAACGCTGTAATTTAAAGATATGATGTCAAGAAATTCATCTTTGAAAAGCATGAGACCTGCTTTCTGTTCCATCCCACTGCTGCGTCCCAGCTGTTTTTGTTATTGTGAGAAAAAAAACAAATCATTCTGCGCTGCCTGCTCTCGGCAAGACTTGCAAAAACATGAAAGTGACATGAAGAGTCAGTGTCATTGCTTCAGTCACAAAACATGGGGACTTACTGTCTTCGCAGAGCTCTAGTAGGAAAACATGCTTATGTTAGCAAAAGACCACCTGATTTAGAATTCAGCAAGTTTCACCTCAGACTTATAACAATGTATTACATTTGGAATTCTGTTTGGCTTCTGGAATGCTGTTTGGTCAATTGTGGCACGGAATAGTTGCTCTGATCTCTCTTTTCATATTGCTTACAAGTTCCATTTAATCTCATTTTGATCTATGTTTCTAAAGAATTTAGGGTTTTAAGGATAGTCTTTTTGACCTGACCTAAATTCTCAAGAGGGCGAAATGATTTGTATTTTGTATGGATGCTGAGCTGAATTAATTACATGAGTTAACAGTGTTTGATTTATTCATACGCTAATGTCTGTTGGCAAACCAAAACCTCTGTGCAGGTTTGACAGTAATGTCTCTGCTCACCTCAGAAATGGGGCCAACTCGTCCAGAGAGAAAAGAGAGAGAGAGAAAGACAGAGAGGATGGAGGACTTACGTCAGCAAACTGAGAAAATAAGATTCAGTCTCTTTTGTTAACCAGCAATATCTCACAGAAAGATGACTTGCTATTATTCCAATGATTATCATCCATCCATTATTATTATCTTTCAAACCTATGATAATGAAGATGTTGATGGTTACATTTGCTGACAGTCACCTTGATAATCACAATGGCTACTGATAAACATTCCAAAATTGTCCAGATTTAATTTTCCACTTGGGAACCCAAATTAGCATTATATTTTAATGACGATGAGACCTCTGCTAAACTAGCCATTCAGTATTTTTCTGATTATTATTTTTTTTGTCCTTGTTTAAGCTGAAGATTTACCAAAATGCGGACCAAAGAATGAAACATATCGATTGGCAATTAGTCTGTCTGAATACTGAGGTGTGTGTCCATCAATGTTGGTTACGGCGCTGGATTTGTGTTCGGTTTCATTACAACTCCGTTCTCCGAAGGAAGACTGTGGGCTGCAGAGAGAGCGGTGCAAACCAGCCAGCAGAGGGCAGCAAACACAAAAAATGTTGCTGTTAAAAAGCAGTTTTTTTGGGGGGAGACAATCTCCTCAAGCCTGCAGTGGCAACATCAAAGGCATAAACGCAATACTATTTTCTCCAGTGACATCCTAAGTATTTTATTTCACATTAAAGCCACCCTTAACGCCTCTACGTGTCTGAAACTCTGAAATTATTCCTGGATTTCAAAGCCATGCATTTGAAGGACATTACTATCCGTGCAGTGTTGCTATAGTAACTCCAGGGCATGGAGTGTGTCAGGTAATGAATTGCTGATGAACAGCAGAACAGAAAAGCAAACTTGAATTTGGAGAGGGGCTTACCAAATTTAGGTTCCAGAGCTATTTATAATCCCTCCTGCCCATGCTCCAACTCATGACCATAAATGTTACAGAAAATGACGGCATCGTTGTCTCTTGACTTCAGAATTCCTAAAATAAAATGTGTTAAAATTAAAAATATATTCCAAATGTGCAGTATGCACATTTAGTTGGCATAAACAACCATTTTGAGACACTTCAGGTTGGTTGATTGTCCTAATACGGGTGTCTGTCAGCCTTCAGTTTGCGGTGAATTCACCGGCTCTGGTTTCTATAGTAACTAAACAATGTGTGGGGGAAAAAGGGGAAAAAGACAATTTACCACATAATGGAAAAAATGCCGAAGCGTTGAGTGTGCGCTTGAGATTTAAAATGTGGTCCTGAAGGCACATGCTCATATAGATTGGTTGGCATAAGAATGAACGATTTTACCAGCAAGAAAGGAGAGAATTCAAATGCCGCCCAACCTATTAGTTATTTACACACATTCTCCCACATGACAGCTGTGGCGTATTACGCTGTCCAATGCAGTTCATTGACAGCCAATCTATAGAAGTTATTACACGATCAGGTGAACTATGGATCTGTGGGTCAGAAGAGTAACAGGATGGAGACGTATTGTAGCAACAAGGTCATTTGGTGTCTTGTTGCCCGCAGTGCTTCTGAAGAGGCGGGTGAAACGTCTACAGGCCCCTAACCTCCTCTCCGCCTCCTGAGAGAAGTGCCGTTTCATGGGTCAAAGGCAAAGCAGCCCGAGGGACACCAGCGTTTTCCTTAGAAATCTCCGGACTGAGGCTGCTAGCCATTCTTATTGGAGGTCTATTTTTAAGTGAATGAAAGCAAGAGATCTCAAAAGATTGCACAAAGAGATGGCTTTTGATAGGCATAGTTAAAGACTAGAAGCAGATTGAAGTATAGTGAGGAATATTAGAAAAATGACATGTTGTAGCGGATGCA
Source organism: Labeo calbasu (assembly GCA_019740295.1). Taxonomy (NCBI): domain Eukaryota; kingdom Metazoa; phylum Chordata; class Actinopteri; order Cypriniformes; family Cyprinidae; genus Labeo; species Labeo calbasu. Next base: position 4,269 of record JAHKKF010523915.1, on the reverse strand, counting down.
TAAATTACCATGGAGGGTTAGTCAGATGCATATTAAAGAACTGAATGTGTATGCTTATCATCATTCCTACATTTGTGAACTGTGCAAATTACCACAGATGTCATTTAGGTATTTCAAGTTTATGATGAACAACCATAGGTACCAGCTCTTCAAATCAGCTCTAGTTATAAGTTAACATGAACTAACAATGAACAATATTTCTACAGCATTTATTAATCTTAGTTAATATTAATATCAACATTCACTAATACACTTTTAAACTCTAAAGTTGGATTTGTTAACATTAACGCATTGTGAACTAACATTAACATAAATATTTGTTACACTTTATTTTCAGGACCAGTTCTTATATTAATTGTTTGCTTACTAGCATGCATATTAATATCACATTGGCTGTTTATTAGTACTTATAAAGCACATATTAATGCTTTATTCTGCATGACTGAACTTAACAACTACCATACTAACTATAACTGCTATTAATAGTTAATAGTGAGAACTGGTCCACAAACTAAAGTGTGTCCAAAAAGGAATGGTTATGAATAGGCATGCTAATAAGCAACTAGTTAATAGTGAGAATTGGTTCCTATACTAAAGTGTTACCTAACAGTGATACTAAATTAACACCAAAGTGACTCAAATGTCAAGTTTATTGAGGCAAAAGTCATAGTTAATCATGATAACCAAATATTTTTATTAACTAATATTAACAAAGTTGGTAACACTTTACAATAATGTTCATTAGTTGACATGAACATTAAGAATGAACAATACTTTTACAGCATCTATCAGTTAATGTTCATTTGAGCATTTACTAATGCATTATTAATATCACAAATTGTGTTTGTTAACATTAATGATCTGTGAACTAACATAAACAAACAATGAATGACTGCATTTTTATTAACTAACATTAACAATGATTAATACGTAGAGTAATAAATGTACTGTCCATTGTTCGTTCATGTTAGTTAATACATTAACTGTTAACAAATGACACTTTATTGTAAAGTGCTACCACAAAGGTTAATAAATGCTGTAAAATACATGGCTCATTGGTAGTTCATGTTATTTATTGCATTGGTTAACAAATTATCTTCGGGTTACCAAAATGGTAATGTTATTCACCAATTCAGTCCATTATTATGCTGATAAATCAAGTGTAATATCTTTTTCACTGAGCTCAGGCAGATATTAAACAGGTCACCCTGTGATATCTTCACATATACCTTTGCAATATAATGTCACTGATAATGATTTCCACTGATGATACTGATCTTGAATATGGATCATATTATTATGATTAAAAAGAAAGAAAGAAAGAAAGAAAGAAAGAAAGAAAGAAAGAAAAAAGATAATCATCAATATCATCATCATTATCTTTTTTCAGGTCTGTTCATGCTCCTAAACAATCCTTAACATACGGCAAGATTTATTATTGATTGCAGATATGGATATTACACTCATTTAGGACCTGATCCATTAATAGCCCTTCAAATGATTTTTCTTAGATTGTATGGGGGAGCTTATTGATTTTTCTTCTGTTAAAATTGATTCACCTTGAGGTAATAAACAGTTTATCAGTGGTTGAGGATGGAAGGATACTTGAAAACAAAGAACAAAGGAATCCAATTTAGAGTGGTTTTGCTGTGGGGAATGGCAGCTTATTGTGTTGATTTAAACCAAATCCTCTCTGTTTCTGCTCTCAGTATCTTATCATGCTAATAACACAACACAGGTCACACACTCTGACATCAGCACCTTTAATTCCCAACGAAAAACATTCAGATTGTTGAATCTGTAGACAAGGGCTGAAAAATACACACACACACACACACACACACACACACACACACATATAATCTTAATCTTAAATGTCAGTCCCTATCACCTTTTACTGTATGTATTTGTGTGTGTTTGCGCATTGAATTTCGAGTATATTTACCTCTGCTCTGCTGAAGTAATGGGCTTTGGCAGCTGTGTAATTCTTTTTGATTTACTCTTGACCTATGACGAGTTCTGCTGCACATCCAATCTCGAAAAAATGAATGCGGACCTCTGTCTGCAGTGTCACATTTTCCGTCCGATAGACACATCAGCGGCCGCCCTCTATGATAATACCGTCCTCTCTGTGTCTCTGTGGGCCGTGCTGTCATAAGCGATAAGGGCTGAGCGGAGATACGGACACTAGACACGTGCCATCAGCCGCAAACCGGGGAATTATGCACTAATGATTAGCGGGATTTGCTACATAAGCCTGAATAGCTCAAATAAAATGGCACGAAAAAGATGGAATGAGCAAGTTCATTCTCTGATGTGGACAGTGATTTTTGGTGAATGCTATTAAAGTCGTGTTCTTCCTACTCTGATGCTCGAATTACACTCATGCAGATATAATATGGCACATCTTTGTGATCTACTACTGATATAACAGTGTATAAAAATAAATTTAAAAATTATATACATATATATATATATTATTTATTTATTTATTTTTGTTATGCTTTCTGTGCAAATATGATTTTTTTTTTTTGGTTCCTCATTTACCCTTTTAAAAATAATGGTTTTATCTTTTTTTTGACAACATACAATATTATATAAAGTATATATATTTTTTTTCCCCCCAAAAAAATATTTACCTCTTACAGTCTTAATTAAGTCACATCAAGCATAATAATTCAAATGTTATGGGGGAAAAAATAATGATTAGGTCAGTTGAATAAAATTGAGAAAATCGACTGTGATGTGATGTGCAATAATATTTGAGACTAAATCTTTAGAAAGAGAAATGTCATGGGTTTTTCATATTTGTTTTCACTTATGATGTGTGATTTATTTCATTTTAAGGCAAACCAAAACATTTAATGCTATCAGAATTCATCAGTAGGCTTTTTGTTCAAATGACAGATTCCAGACATACTGTGACAGGGTTGAAATAATGTAGTTTTTAAGCTTTGTGTGAAATGATTCATTTTCAAAGCACATTTGATGTCCTGTAGCATGTGAGTATATATCCAGCTGCCTTGCTATTCCAGGAATGAGATGTGACTTGTATTACCATAGACTGAAATATGCCTTTCATATGAACTCAAATGCGTTCCATTCCATTCACAAATGCAGATGCAAAAGCCATCATACAGTCGTCATTGTGTTTTGACACGTGACAGTGTTGCTGCTCCCACATCAAGTGCTGTTCATGCCCAAGTGCATCCGATGCACAAGCCTCTTTTATGATGAAACAATACAAGGGTGAGATGTGTTAAAGTCTTTATGTTTAAGCATCCTTCTGTGTCTTATCCATAAAGGTGTCATGGAAATGGTGGCACCTTTGTTGTGGTAATGCATTAGCTGTCGACCTCAAGAAATGGATTTGTGGTCTCTTGTCTTTTATCTCACACCGATTCACAGAAAAATCCATCAAATGGCGATGAACACAACACTGAGCACAGGAAAAGCGCTCTGGTGACAGCTATGGTTTCAGAAGCACTGAGGGGTAGAAAAGATTTATAAGGGGATGTTTGCAGTCCTGTATGCTTTTATTGAAACCACAGAAGCTGTCAAGTGGAAAATATCTAAAACAAATACAAGACAGAGCTTTGTCAGACTGTATATCTTATCCGCCACTTAATGTATCATGACAGTTCTAGTTTTTTTAAACAATACCATGAAAAATAAATAAAATGAATTCTCGTTTTTAGCATGGTGCTACATGATTGCTAAGATGTTCTGCTTGTTGTAGCATGTTACTATGCAAAAACTGCGGAAGGTGTTTATCACCAATGGAAAAGCATGGAAAATGGTGATTAACTTCTGATGTTAAAAGTATCTCCTAGTTATAAAATACAGTCTATCTGATAATCTGACAAGTCGAGAAAGGGTTGCATAACCAGTGACAGAATTTCAGTAAAATGTATGTATCAGGGGCATTTTCTCAGAGGATCCCTGATAGCACACATACATCATGGAGACGTTTATTTGACATCTGCATTTACATCTGCAGGACATATTTTTAAGAGTGTTTGCTCGTCTATAGGACGTTTCCTATCAGATGTCAAATAGAGGTCTACTAGATGTATTTAAGATGTTTATGATTTAGAATGATTTAGATTTAGTATGAAAAACTGACATCGTGACATCTGTTAGATATTTGTACACAAAAGATGCTTTTCAGATCAAGTGATCTTTAACAGACATCTTGCAAACAAACGTGTGCTATCTGGGGAGTTTGGTGGGGGGTATTTGAGAATGAATGCCTCCATCGCAATATAA